>JABUQX010087639.1:0-17500 GCA_015478945.1 Trachelipus rathkii
TCAAGCCTTACCGTCTTTACCTGAAAGAAATGTATCAGGTCAAAATCAAAATAATAACCCTTGATTGATTTACACTTATATTATACCACTCGGTCAATTTTATGACCTTTAGTCCATAGATCTAAATGTGAGATTGTAAGGAGCGAAGATGATATTTTTATAATTCATCATAATTTCGATCCTCCTTTGAAGCACAATAATATATAAAAATAATAGATAATAATAACAATTTAATAAAGAATTGTAATAATAAGTAATTAATAATAATTAAACTAATATGAAAGAATTTTAAAATATAATAATTATATATATTATTATTATAATGGTTGAATTATATTTATTATTTATTATATATTATTATTAATTTTATTATATATAATATTATATATATTATTTTATTATTTTTAGTTATTATAGTATTTATTATAATTATATTTATTTTATTTATCGAATGTTAAAAAAAATATTTATAAGTTTTATTTATTTTTTTTTATTATTTTATATATTATATTATATATATTTCGATGCCGAGAAGTACCCACGTGGACGTTTCGCTTGAATTCGCTTTCCGTGTCTACCCTTACACTCTCATCACACCACAATCACACACAACATCATAATAATATTATTATAATAATAGATTTATAATCATACTTTTATTATATTTATAATTATTTATATCAATATAAATATTATTATATATATAATTGATTTTTATATTACTTATATTATATATTATATAATATTTTATTTATTACATGGTTTATATTGAACGAGAGCACACACCTTTCTTTAACCTTTTTGATTTTTCAATTATAGTATATTATATATTTAGTATATTTATATTAATTATTATATTATTTATATTATATTTATATTAATTATTATATTATATATATATTTTATAATATTATTATTATATTAAATTATATTATATTATTAATATATGCTGAAATGATATGAATCGTGGTTCACAGTAATTGGTATTTTTAGTTTTTTATATATTATTTTTATATATTATTATTATATCTAATTTATTTAAAGTATTATTATTATTATATTTTACTTTAATATAATATAGATATATTATATATAGATTCTTAATTTATTAATTTATTATATTATATATATAATTATTATATTATTATATAGTTATTATATATATATATCACTACATCATCACACACACACACACTCAACACACAACCACACACAACACACACACACTATCATCACAACACATGTGCAAGTTTTAAGGTGCACATACTCACACCACATTTTCTTCACACTACAGATATCACACACACAACACCTACAATACACACCCACCATAGACACTATTACCCCATTTAGACGACTTATATACACATCTAGATTCATCTTATACACACATTACACTTATCGACCCCACTATACACACTATTTTCACTATTGTTAACACTTTATTGTGTCATACTTTACACCTATTAGATATCTTTACACTTCATCCCATATAAGACACTCTTACACTTCCTCCCATTAGATTCACTTTTACACACACCACAACACTCACTACACGATCCCTTAGACAGTACCTCTTCTCCATTGACACGTACACTCGACATCACTACACACTCGATATGTTATGCCGTCAGCATTTGGTGTCTGCAACTTAATACTTATAAGCTTTTTGATTGTGCTCAGCTTTGATGATCAACTTTGATGGCTCAATCTTTGTCGCTCTAGCCTTTGTATGACATCATCTTTTGTTGGTCTTCCAGCTTTGAGGTTCTCGTTGATGACTCATTCTTGATGTCCTCATCTTGATTACCACCTAATATTTGATGCTCAGCTTTGATTGACGTCATCTTTTGCGTTCATTTTGATGGTTCATTTATCTTTGATGTACTATCGATTACTATTTCATTGTTCAACTTTGTGTTCCCACCCCTGAGCCTAGAAGTCCCTTAATTATTTTTGTTGTCATCCTCAGTTATTAAGGTATTTATGGTATTTTCGACTTAATGTGTATATTACAAGTTTTTGCTAGGATTGCTGTCCTAGTAATGATAGTTAGTCTTTTTATTTCTAGCCATACTCCTGGATATAGAATTACACTAATATTGAATCCTACCATGGTATGTTATTTTAGGTTATGATGAGCGATTGGGTATTATTATAAGTTGCTTTAGGATTCTCTTTCTTCTATTCTATCTAGAGTTTAGATTTTTTCTAGCTTTTTCTAATCTACCTGGCTTACATCATTAGTGTACAACGTTAATATATTTTGTCTTACCCTAGGCCATAAGCGTGATTCCACCAGTAGTGTCAGGCATTTGCACCCTTCCGCGTTGAAGGCCACGTAATCCGCCTCCGCCTGGTTTCCCCTCGCCCGCAGCGATCCCGTCCACTGCTCTCCGCTGTGCTGTCCCGCAGTGTCGCAATTTATTTCTCGCGTTCTTTTCCGCCGCCGTCGTGCCCGTCAGTGCTGTCTCAATATATTTCCTGTGTCGTACCCGCCCGCCGCGTGCTCCCGGGCAGGCGCAAATAAAGTGTAGTAAATTTTTCGAAGTTAAATATATATACTAGAGTCATTCATTTTTATTTATCATTACTTAGAAACATTTTGTATTAAAAACATTTTTGCGTTCCTTAAACCTTGTAAACTCATTACAGACCTATTTATTATTATATTTCAGCACTTCACCTTTCGACCGACTCAAATTTCCTTTACTATTCATAAAAAATTCTTTTTCAAATATTCATATGATTCATACTTAAACATTTTTTATTAAAAACATTACATTACATACCTTAAGCAGTAAAATAGTAAATCAATAGCTCAATTGCCTAGCACCAGAGTGAATAGTAAGGTCTTGTTTGCGTCTTACCGATTTTATGCATTTAACTCAATATTTATTAAACATTATTTTTCTTTTATATTTTTCAATCTAATACTTAATTATAAAATTTTTTAAAAATTGGATGTTAAGAAAACCAAGGCAAAATTTACCTTATTAAATCCATTTTATTTACTACAATTGTAAATCGAAAATTTTATTTTAAAAACATATACTTTACAGCCCTTAAAGCTTTTTTGAAAACTATGTTTTTTATATTTTCAATAGTGTTCCTTAGCAACAAAGGGATTAGTATGCTTTTGTTTTACTGCCTTACTGCTTTAACTCATATGTTTTACTGCTTTAACTCATATATTTATTAACATTACATACCTTAAAGCAGAAATTCAGCTAAATTATAGGCCTTAGCAACAAAGGATTAGTTCTGCTTTGTGTTTCCTGCGTCTTACTGCTTGTAGACTCATGTTTTACTGCTCCCTTAAACTCATATGTTTTACTGCTTTAACTCATATATTTATAACATTACATACCCTTAAAGCAGTAATCAGTAAATCAATAGAGTGTTACCTAGCAACCAAGAAGGGATGAGTATGCTTTTGTTTTACGCTTTTACTTAACTCATGTTTTATGCTTTAACTCAAAGATGTTTACTGCGTGCATTTAACTACATATAGGTTATTAACTTACATACCTTAATCAGTAAATCAGATAACGCTGTTACATCGCAACAAAGTGATAGTATGCTTTGTTTTTATTTATTGTCCTTTTCTTAATTCATTGTTTTTACTGCTTTTAACTCATATGTTTTTAACTGCTTTAACTCATATGTTTATTAACATTATTTGTTTTCGTTTTATATTTTTATTTTGTTTTAAATACTTTTTATTTTATTTTATTATTTTTATTATTTTTATTATTTTTATTTATTTTATTTTTATTCAATTATTTTATTTTTATATGTTATACTTTTGGAGTAATATTTATACTTTCATTGTCTATTTTTTATTTATTTTTTAACACTTCTTTGTTTTGAAATTACACACATCTACCACATTTTACGCACATTCACACATTTACACATCACACACATCACACACTACACATATCACACACTTCTATCACACCACATCATCACACACATACATTCCCTGTTTATTAGCTCATACATAAAGAAGATGTTTTGCCAATTCGCTTTACGTATATACATTTGTCGAAACTTTAGTTTATATGTTAAAATATAACATCGTTAGACAGAAGTAAGTTTGTATTAGTCTCAATTTTTTATCATAAAGTTTTATATGAATTTCCCGTTATCCTTTGCCAAATTTGAATCAAAATTTATTGAAAAGAGAAGTTATTGTTCTAATTTCCTTATTACCAACTTATATTAAATATTTTTAATAATATTTTATTTACTACAAATTTTTATGAAATTTTTATTTAAATAAAGCAATATTATTCCATATACAGGACATGAAATCATAAAATTTTCTCAGTGTATATTTCAGTAAAGCAAAGCTCCTTTTAGCCTAGTTCGCTATCTCGACACTCTAGGTTTTATTTCCACGTTTTGTTTTAATATAGGCAAAAACATTCATTCTTTTTTAGCCATTATAAAAGTTATTAAATATATAATCCAAAAAATATCTTTTCTTCTGTGCTAACTCATTATCTCATATTCAATCACGATATTAAATATCGATCAATTTTTATGTTGATCTTAAATTAAAACAATTATTTTCATAGTTTCATTTGTTTATAATATTTATCGTCAAAAGTGGTACCTTAAAAAATATTTCAAAGTTTTTTAAATTATATTCGGTATTTTTTCTTTATGATTTATTTTATGCATCTTTTTGTACATGGACAGATCCAACACGATGTAACACACAATCCCGCACTCCTTACAGATGACTGAAAACTTGACCTCTCTCTTGTAAAAATGGTTTGAACATTAACTACTTTTAAGCTAATTTATGTGTTTTTGATAACCTTTTTTTGTATTCCCGGTGAAGGTCGTTAGGCCTAATACCAGGTCAAAATATATTCAAACCTAACCTCTTTCTGTAAAATGTGTTGAAATAAACACGAGCCATAATTTAGTGTGATAGCTCTTTTTGTACCTGGTATGAATATTAATCCTATAATTACCTATAGTTCTCTCAAATAAGTAATTATTTCTCAGTTATAGAAATAATTGAGAATCAATGTTATTATTTTATAAAATTATATTTCAAAATCTTGAAAAAATCATTGCTGCTTCTTGGTAGATTCATTTTTCTGGTAGTTTCACCAGCAATTTTGTTCCTTTCTGTGAGAAACTTTCGGGAGTAGATCCTTATCTCTTATGACCTCGTATGTGATTGCAGTCGAGAATTATTTTATCGCTTGTTTTGTCTTTAAAGGTATGTAAAAACAGTTTTTTTAATACCGGATCTACTTTATATATGGATGTGGTGATGAATAAATTTAACTTTTTTTCCTTTAAATCTTTTACTATTTGAGCAGGGTTGTTTTATGACCCCAAAACTCATTTTTTTAAAATTTTCATAGTCTTTTTTAGTTTTTGTTTAAGCTTTGGTTTGCACTAATGTTCTTGTCTGATTTGTATTAAATAGTGTTAGTTTTTTACTATATATTTATATTCTATATTTTATAATAAGATACTTACATTGAGGATAATTTATTAATTTCATTTAGAAGAAAATGATAATATAATTCACTAAGATTTTATTAGTTATATCACGTGAAATGCTAACGCAAGAGCGTCCCATCAAGCTGCTGACCTCGGCGTAAACGAATCGCTGATGAACCGCCAGTTCCATTTTCGTCTAAATAGTTACTTTACGCTCGTGTCGAAGTTATTGTAAGTTCATAACCTCTTCTATATCATCTGTTTGTATTGCATTCGGTAACCATCGGAATATCCCGCTCTGGTTTGTTTAATAAACATCAGATTAACCGGTATTTTTAAATTAATAACTTAATCGGTCTTCTTGATAACAGCATGTTTATAAGGTGTTTCGTAATAATAGCCTTTTTAGCCGAGTTACACTATACTTAATATTTATAGCTATTTCTGGAATGGAACGCGTGTATCATTAATTTGTTATTCATACGCTAGGATGTATACTCCTTACCATCTGTAAATACAGCGCTCCATATTTTCGCGTACCGTTTCGTTAGTTTTTTTACGTCCGCGGGTTCTATTGCGTCGGGTTCCGCACCTTGGTTCCGCCGTCTTTCGGGCGCTCTTGCGTTTTGCTTCTAACGTGTTCTACTAAAATCTAGTGAATTAATTATTATCTTATTCTAGTAATATTAATTAATATATAATTTCTCAATGTTAAGTATTTATTATATATTGATATACACTTAGTAAAAATTAAAACACGTTTTAAACTAAAATTTAGAGAATTGCTGCCACCTGTTATTTTAACAACTAAAAGTGACTTTTATGATTTAAAATGAGTTTTAGTGATGTCTTAATTACACTAACTCCTGTCTTCAAATGGAAGTTTCTAAGACAACTGTTTGAATTTTCATCCATATCACATTTTGATAAGTCTTCAAACTAAAGTAGATAATATTATTTTACATATACACTAAAGTAGATAATTATTTCACCTATTCATCATTACGAGGTCATTTATAGATGATATAGGATTACTCCGTCCACTCACAAGATATGGAAAACATTTTTAGATGGTGTTATGGATCTTACCTATCCTAGATGTTTCAGTTTTTAGAAATATATATATAATTATAATAACATGTATTTCAATTATTGTCATTACTGGAATTTACTTTTTGACTCTGGTTTATTTAGGTCTTAAATTTCATCCATGGATACAAAATTAAGGTCTCTATCTTATAAATTTTATGGTTCCACGTTATATTTCATATCAACATTTTACAAGAAAGAGTCAGTTTGAAATTATAATTTTGACCTTTGGTATTAGGCCTATAATTCGCCCCGGGATACATATATAAAGGCTTATTTTTCCTAAAATTAGGCTCATAATATAGTTTTCAACATCATTTTATAGAGATTGAGTGTCAGTTTCGTTATTTCTGTAATGAGGCGGGTTGTGTTTTCTTCGTTTTGTTATTTGTAAAGTCTGTACTCATAGTATTGGTAGTTTTAATTATGAAAGGAAAGAAAATCCGAGTTTTTAAAAAAATACTTTGAATTATATCTATACTATGTTATTGATCTTTCCGTGTTTAAAATAAAATTGTAAGTGAATATATTGTTATTTTTAAATAAAAACCTAGACTGATTTTTTAATAAAAAATATCATGTTGAACTGCATTCAAGAATACGTATTTTTGTTGTATTTTTTATATACTTTAGTATATTTCTATAAAAGATATTGTTATAAAGCAGTATAGTCTAATTAGAACCAAAACGTTGGCATAACTTGGTGTAGAGTTGCTGCGAGTGGTGCTTCCTTACTGATTTACTGATTATTTGCTTTAAGGTTTGTTGTAAAATTATGTTTTAATTAAAATTAATTTTCATAATAATTTTTAGAAAAATATATTTTAAACTTGGATAGTTATAAAATTTATAAACAAAAAGTTATTAACAGTTAAATAATAATAATTCTTTGTTCAAAGATAATAATGATTTATTTTCGTAATTGAAATCCACTCTTGAGAATTCAAATAGTTATAATTTGAATTATGTTTAACATTATCAAAACTGTGAATTTTCAAAAACTCTGTGTGCATACTGCAATGTCATCCTAAAGAAACTCATTTGATATGTTTTTAAAACAGTGTGTGTGTGTGTGTTGTTGTTGTTGTGTTGTGTGTGTGTTGTGGTTTTCTTTTTTTTGGTGTGGAAGCTGTTGTTGTTGTGTGTGTTGTTGTTGTTGGTTGGTTGTGTTGTGGTGTGTGTGTGTGTGATTTTTTGTTGTTAAATAATTAATTAACAATAGAAATAATTATAAATAATAATAATGAGTATAATAATAAAAAAAATTAATAGATAAATATAAAATAATAAAAATAATAAAATAATAAATAATTAAAAAAAAAAAAATAATAAAGTATTTTAAAATCAAAATAAAATCTGGCATAGTTAAATTTAATATTATATAAATTTAATGAGTTTAAAGCAGTTTAAAACATAATGTTAAATACATTGCAGTATTAAAGCAGTAAAGTCTCAGTAAAACAATAATGCATACTATAAAAGCAAAGGTGACGACAACATCGTTATTGATTTACTGATTTACTGCTTTAAGCAGTAATGTTAATAAAGTATATGAGTTATAAGCTTTCCAAATATTTGAAGGTAAAGCAGTGTAACACATGTAATTAAACAGAAAGCAGTAAAACAAAGCATACTAATCCCTTTGTGCTAGTAACACCTCTTTGATTTTTACTTGATTACTTGCTTAAAGTATGGGATATGTTAATAATATATGTAGTTTAAGCAGTAAAACAGATGAGTTAAAGCAGTAAAAACATAGAAAAGTCAGTTTAACTTACAGTTTTTTTTTAAATACAAAAGGCATACTAATCCCTTTGTTGCAATGTAACACCTCTATTTGATTTACTGATTTACCTGTTTTAAGGTATGTAATGTAATAAATATATGATGTAAGCACAGTATAAAACATATGAGTTAAAGCTGTAGTTTTAAAGCAGTTTTAAAACTATAATGATACTTAATCCCTTGGTTGCTTAGGTATCACCCTATTGATTTACTTGTTTTACTGCTTTAGGGTGAGTGTTATAATATATTGTTTTTATATAAATATTTCGTACAATTGTTGTATAATTATATTAAATATGATTAATAACAGCCACTCTGGTTTTTTTTCTTCTTACATACAATTTTTTAAAAAAATTTATAATTAATATAGTATTTATGTTAATTAAATTTATAAAAGTAAAATTAAGTTAATAATATATATAGTTAAAGCTAAATTGTAAAATCAGTTAAACAGTAAATCAATTCCTTATTTCCTCTCGTGCTCTTGGCCATTCGAGCTTTATTGTAATTTTACTTGTTTTTTTTTACTGTTAACTTTAATAGTAATGTAAATTGTTTTAATTAAAAATGTTAAGTATGAAATAAAAATAACTTTATTTTCAAGAATATATTTTTTGAATTAGTTTACATTGATATCACAACTATGAAAAATGTAATATAATAATATTTAATTAATAGAGGTTAAATCCACTATTTACTAATCGTCTAAAATTGTTTTGAATAATTAAATGTTTTTAAGTATTACAATAAAATTATTTGAATGTACTGAGATTTTAGTTTGTATTATTTTTGTCGATTCGCTTGCGGTGTAATTATGGCTATATCCTGCTGGTCGCACGTGCTTGGTCTGGGTTGCGGAAATATTTTTGTCGTGTCCTGCGGCTTTGAGAAATCGTAAACGGATAATATGCGCCTGCGGGATTTTTCCGCACGCGCGGGCGATTCCTGGCGGTGTGCGGGACTGCGCGGTGTGTTGGATGTTTTTGGGCTCTTTCTACGCGGGAGGGTTGCATGTGCTTGCGCTCCGCTGGTTTGTGCAGCTTATGGTTCCTAGGGTATAGAACATCAATATTAACGTTTGTTTTATGATATGCCTAAGCCAGGCCTAGGTTAGAAAAAGGCTAGAAAATGTCTTCATAGTAGAAAGGAAAGATCCTAGCAACTTCTAATATTACTACCAATCCACTCCTCATTTTACCCTTTTTTATAATCATTAGGGGTTGGCTTCAGTTATTATGTGCTATTCAGTTTTCAGGTAGTTTAGGTCTTAGAAAAAGCTAATCTCATACCTAGGACGCATCCTTTAGCAAACGTGTAATACATTCCAGTCGAATCCTTCGATTTACCTTATAACTCTAGGTAGACAGTTCATATTAGGCTTATTTCTAGGTTTCAGGGGTTTAGGAACCAACATAAGTTGAACAATCAATTAAATCTGGAGTTCATCTCTCTCTAATATTATTGTGATAAACCATTCAAAGATGATAACCGACAATGATTGACGTCTTAACATATATATGAGCCATCTATAGTGTTGGTATCATAAGATGAGGCATCAATAGTTATGTGTCATTCAAAGATGAACCATATCAAAGCTGTGAGCCAACAAATAGTTAGAGCCTATTCAAAAGCTTGAGCCGACAATAGTTTGATGCTCAATCAAATCGTTGAGTCAATCAAAGCTGATGCATCAAAGCTAAGTCATTAAAGTTTAGAGGCACCAAAGCTGAGGCATAAAAGTTTACGTTTTGTGTTTTGTATTTGTGTTGTGTGTGTGAGTGTAATTGTCTATGCTAAGTGTAAGTATGTCTTATGTGATTGTTTTTTCGTGTGTGTGTGTGTGTGTAAGTTTTCTTTTGGGTGAGTGTAAGGGTGTCTAGGTTAGTGTAAGTTGTCTATTGTAGTGTTAAGGTGTAATAAGCTGTCATAGGGAATGTGTGTATAAGTGGTCATTTAGTGGTATGTGTGATATAGTACATATGTTGTGTTTATATTCGTCTATGTGGGGTATTAAGGTCTTATGGGCTGGTGTGTGTAGGTTGTGAGTGTATTTTATTTTTGTTGTTTATCTGTGTGTTTGTTTGTGTGTGTGTGTGTGTGTGTTTGTTGTGTTGTGTTGTGTTTGCGTGTTGTTTGTTGTTTTGTGTGTTTGTTATAATTTTATTATGTTTATATTATTATTATTATGATAGTTTATATATTTTTATTATTATATATATTTATATTATTAATTATATTTATTTAGATTTATTATATTTATAATAATCTATATATTTATATTTATATATAGTGTTGATTATTATTTATTTATTTATATATTTATTGATTATATATACCCTGACTTGATCATCGGTTGTTCATTTTTTATTTATAATATATTTTAGTGTAAGATTTATATTATTTATAATTTTAATATTTTTTATATTTTATTTATATAATCTATCCCCCCCCCCCCTCTCTCTTTCCTTCTCCATTTATATTATTTGTAATGGGAAATAGTAATTTTACTTTGTTTTTTTTTTTGTATTTATTTATTATGTTACCACGTTCGTTTTAACTGGGTGATTCTAGTTGATTTTCACTCTGTTATATAATATATATTAGAGATATATTGATATATTGATAGTTTATATATTACTTATATTTATATTTTATATTATTATTATTAATTAAGTATGTCACATATTTGTATATATTATTTTTTAATTTATAATATTCAATAACTTTATTCTAAGATATATATTATTATTATTATATATTATATATATTATATTATATACCATTTTTTATATATAATATTTTATATTATTATATTAATATTATATATATATTATTTTCATTTATTATATATTATATTATCTATATTTATATTATTTATTGTATATATATATATTAGCTAATATATTATTTATATCTATATTTATCTATATTATTATTCAACGTTTATCATACTGTATAGTATGTTATATTATATTATATGTACTTTTATATTTTCCAAATATATATTTATTGATATTATGATATTTTATTAATATATATTATTTAGTTATATATAATACTGTATATTTTATTTTATTATTTTTATTATATATTTTATATTAATAATATCATATTATATATATAATTAATTATATATTTATATTTAATATATAGTTATATATGTATATTATATTATTATATATATATTTTAGATTTATATTATATTGAGATATTATATATTATTATTATATTATTATTATTATATATATTATTCTATATATATATATTCATAATTATGATTATAAATTGATTATATTATTATTATAATTATTATGTATTTATATTTTTGTGTGGTGTGTGGGTGTGTGTGTTGTGTGTGTGTGTGGTGTGTGTGTTTGTGTGTGTTGTTGTTGTTGTTTAGGTGTAGCACGGAGCGAATTCAAGAGAACGTTCCACGTGTAACCGATTCTTCGGAATTCTCGATTTTATGATATATTATATATTTAATATATAGATATATTTATTTATATAATATTAATTATTATTTTTTATATTTATATATTATGTTATATTTTTATAATTATTTGTATTATTATTATATATTTACTATATTATATTTATTATTATATTATATTATATATTATAATATATATATAGATAAAATATATAATATATATAATATAATATATATATATATATTGATTATTTATAATATTAATATATATATTTATATTTATAATTATTATATTATTTATTATTATTATTGTTTATTATTATTATTATTTATTATTGTTGTTATATTATTATTTATTATTTTATTATTATTGTGCTTATAGATGAATCGTTTATATAGACTTGAATTAAAAATATTCGCTTTCCTCTCAGTATTTAGCTCGTGGATCTGTGGACTAAAGTCTATGGATTCTTGCTCAGTAGTGGTAGGTGGCGTATTCTATCTGTGTTTTATATTATTTTTGATTTATATGAACCCAGATAGAATTCGACAGGTAAAGTACGGTAAGCTTGAGGCTATATAAGGTACTGCTTGGGTCGCGGAGCAGAGACGGTGGAAGTAGGGTATCATGACTGCGTGTTTGTGTGTGTCTGTGTGTGTGTGTTGTGTGTGGTGCGTGTAGGTGTTTGTGTGTTGATCTAATTATGGTAGATACATACCTTGACGTTCAAGTTAGATCTCGTTACAAAACCTTGATACTCGATCATACCGTTAGGATATCTCAAGTTCAGAAAATTGGATCAAGTTCAGAGTAAAATATTCAAGGCTCTCAATAATACTATCTATAACTAAAAGGCTAAGAGCCCCTTAAACGGGGGCCCAAAGAATAGCGGTGAGACAGTACAACGGTTGCTTTCAATCCGTTCTGGTCCGCCCCTTCTTCCGAGGTGCGCCATAAATAAATTAGGGTTCTCATTAAAAATTTGAGTGTCTCTTAAAAAAATTTGGTTCTCCAAAAATGCACCGTAAGTAAACACAAGCGGGACCAATATGTCCGTTCCTTTTACTACTTTCTCTCAGGAATTTCAAGGTTATTTAATTTTCTCAAATATGACCTTCTAAGTATCTTTTATATCGATTGTGTCACAATAATTAATTATTTACAACAATATTTAACTATTTTATTATCCTTATATTTAATATATTCTGCATCTTTCCTTCGAAATCGCTTTAAATTGCATTTTCATATCACATTATTCTATATTTACTTACTCATTTAAAGAAAATTATTTCATCTTATCAACTTTAGATTTTTTTTTCTGATATTCTGTTTTGATATTCTGGTTTAATGAATTACTGGGTTTTGAGGTTGATGGCTGTTTGGTTTTTAACATTCTTCCGATTAGTTTCTTAAATTAGGGTTCTACTCTTTTATAGTTTATAGCTGGTTTATCGCTGGTTGTACTCTTTTTGAACAGTACTTGCTTTTTTTGTTCATAGTTATTTCTTTATATTGTTTCAAAAATGGTATATTATGTATTTATTTTCTTTGTATTTAGATTATCTGTTCACTTGAAAAATAATACAAAAAAACTCTTTTATTAATGTACTCTAATTATATTCTTTTTCTTGAACCATTCATTTTTCATTTTAATTATTCACTATAATTTGCATTTCACATTAGACGAAAAAAAAAAAAACAGAAACAGAAGCAGAAACAAAACAGAAGAACCAGTAAATCAGAAAGCTGTTTCACGTCTTGTTTTGTCCCAAGATATCTGTTTCATTAAAGGCTTCGTTTAAGTCTTTTTTCATATTATCTTCATGGATGTTTAATTTGATTAATATTTCCATTTAACGTATACTTTTAAACTCTTTTTTATCTGCTTTTAATATTTTTTTCATACTTTCATATTTTCATTTTCACTTTAGCAAAGTCAGTTTCTTGGCTTCTGTAGTTGCTTTAATAGCAATATTTCTTCATTTATTTCTTCTTTCATTTATAATGTTATAGATTGTTTTTTTAATACTCTCGGATCTTTTATAAATAATACTCTTCTGGGTAATTATGTTTTTATAGAAAGTATAACCTTTTCCTAAAACTCTTTTTATTACTTTCTATCTTGATTTCTAACTCTGTTCTTGTCTTCTCCTAAAATTTATTTTTTCTCCAACTCTTAATATTTTCCTTGGGGGGGGTTTTTTTTTTTTTTTTTTAATGGTCAATCATTTAGAACGAAATATAATTTTTTTATATACTATTTTTTTATTCTTTTGCTATATTTGTTTGATCCTTGCGGCTGGAGGATCTATTTTAATATTCGTGATTAGCTTTTTGTATTCCATAAATTTAACTAAAATTATGAAGTTATATCAATTCCATTTTTTTCGTTATTGTTTTTAGTAAAGTATTTCCACAAATATTTATGTTTTTAATGTTTTCTGTTATTAATACTCTCGATATATAATTATAATACTTCTTCGGTTAAAGCTTATAATGATAAGTCCTTTTCGACTATAAACTCTTTTATACTTTTCTATCTGTATTCTTTACTTCTGTCTCCTATTTCTCAAATTCGTGTTTTCTATAGGTCAATTCTTTGCAGGAGGTATTATAATATAATTTTTTTATATCTACTATTTTTTTTTCTTTATGCAATGTTTGAATGTCCCCTTTTCTTTTCAGTCTCGCTGCTCTTTCTTGGAGTATATTTTAATAGCTTCTGTTGTAGCTTGTTATCTATTAATTTTATTAACTATAATCTTTAAATTATAATCAAGTCCATTTTTTTCGTATTGTTTTTATAAGTTATTTCCACATAGTTTTTAATTTCTGTTAAATCTTTCTCTCACTTGCCTTAGTTTCATTTTTCTGTCAGCGAGTATCTCAGTGCTTTTCATTTGTTTTGCGTATATAAAAGTTCTTTAGTCGGTTTTTGTTTTATAAATTCATAGACCTTTATCTCGTATATATGTATTTTCTCGGTTATTTCTGTCTTAAAAATATTTTCAAACTGCTTTCGTTTTATTTCATTACCCGTTTTCTTTATAATTGGAACAGCCTTGTTTTTGCTGATTATATTCTTATTGTTTTGATGAGAAGATTATGTTAAATTTATTATTTTTATTCTTCAGCTTGTATAATCTTCTCACTGCTCTTACTAAATCAGCTTGCTCACCTTGATCATTCAACACTAGAGAACCATCATCCTCTCGTTTAAAAATTATATGTCTATCGGTTTACGCTAATGTTAAATCGTATTTGTTTATGATATATCTTAACCAGTCCTTAACTATCTTAAAAGATAACCCGCTTTTTCGTACTAATCATTATTTCTCTGTGCTGTTTATCCTAGTTTTTAGATTATAATTATAGATTCTCTTTCAATTTTTCAAAGCTACTGATTTTCGCGTAGCTCTTACCCCGGTTTTTGAGTGGTTCAAACCTCCATTTCGAGTCTTGATTTTCGTATTCCTCCATAACTCCTTGACTAATCTACGCGTTCTTTTTATCTTTTTCTAACCGTACTCTGTTCATTATGATCTTAACGCATTTTCACTCGCTTGTTTGTCTAATAATCATCTGCCTGCATTTCTCTTCTTTTGTATTTTATTATATTTTTACATATAAATTTATTATGTTGTTTTTACTGGCTCTTATCAATATCTAGCGTTAACATCATTATTATTCTTCTTTATGAATCTTTGTTCTCATCCCTTCGGCATTTCGACAAATTCTTCTGCTCTTACTTCCACAGGAAAAATCTCGTTTTCAATATTTCCGATGGTAAACATTATTATGTGTAATAATTAATGTGTCGATTTCTAGTTAAATGAGTTTCTTTCTAACGCTCGAATTTAACAAATCCTGAACAGTTTTGGTCTTTAAATTAATAATTTTTCAATTTCTGAAATATTGAGTCTTGATTTTCAAGCTGTAAGTTTTATACTTTATTAATCAAATTGGCAGAAATCAATCCTTTGTTTGAAATCTTTTTTAACGACCTCTTTTGGGTATCTAAAAAAATTATAACACATTCGGACATGTGAACCCTCTTAAATAGGACACCGCTTTTTACAACGAAATTATAATCAGAGTTACGGAGGCCGTGGTTACAAAGTTACACGAGTTAGATCTTTGCTACCTTAATCCAATAAAATTGGCATAAATCAATCCTTTTTTTTGACCCTTTTTAATGACCTAATTTGGGTCTCTAAAAAAATCGTCAGACATTCGTGCATGTGAACCCTATTAAATGGGACCAGCTTTTTGCAACGAAATTATAAACAGAGTTACTGATGCCGTAGTTACAAAGTTACACGAGTTACAACTTTGCTACTTTAATTATCAAATTTTCATAAATTAATCCTTTATTTTGTCCCTTTTTAACTACCTACTTTGGGTATCTAAAAAAAATCATAACACATTAGGAAATGTGGATCCACTGATTTGGACCCGCTTTTTACAACGAAGTTATAATCAGAGTTACGGAGGCCGTAGTTGCAAAGTTACACGAGTTACAACTTTGCTATTTTTATTCAATCAAATTGGCATAAATCAATCCTTTTTTTGGACCCTTTTTAACGACCAAATAATGACCTAAAAAAATCGTCAGACATTCGAACATGTGGACCCTCTTAAATGGGACCAGCTTTTTACAATGAAATTATAATCAGAATTACTGAGGCCGTAGTTTCAAATTTACACGAGCTACAACTTTGCTACTTTAATAATCAAATTGTCATAAATCAATCCATTATTTGGACCCTTTTTAACGACCTACTTTGGGTATCTAAAAATATGCTTTATGGTGTTCGAGGGAACAATAAAAATAATCGAAACACATTCGGACATGTGGACCCTCTTATTTAGGACCCGGGTTTTACAACGAAATTATAATCAGCGTTACTGAGGCCGAGGTTACAAAGTTACACGGGTTACAACTTTGCTACTTTAATAATCAAATTTTCATAAATCAATCCTTTATTTAGACCCTTCTTAACGACCTACTTTGGGTATCTAAAAAAAATCCTAACACATTCGGACATGTGGACCCTTTTAATTGGACCCTCTTTTTACAACGAAATTATAATCAGAGTTACTGAGGCCATGATTACAAAGTTACATGAGTTACAACTTTGCTAATTTAATAATCAAATTTTCATAAATCAATCCTTTATTTGGACCCTTTTTAACAATATACTTTGGGTATCTAAAAAATTCTTAACACATTTGGACATGTGAGCCCTCTTAATTTGGACCCGCTTTTTACAACGAATTTATAATGAGAGTTACTGAGGCTGTTGATACAAAGTTACACGAGTTACAACTTTGCTAATTTAATAATCAAATTGTTTTAAATCAATCCTTTATTTGGACCATTTTAAACGATATACTTTGGGTCTCTAAAAAATTCGTAAAATATTCGGACATGTGGACCCTTTTATTTATGACCCGTCTTTTACAACGAAATTATAATCAGCGTTAATGAGGCCGTGGTTTTTAAGACCTACTTTTGGTATGTAAAAAAATCATAACACATTCAAACATGTGGAGCCTCTTAATTAAGGCCTATCTTATACAACGAAATTATAATCAGAGTCACTGAGGCCGTGATTACAAAGTTACACGAGTTAAAACTTTTCTTCTTTAATAATCAAATTGTCATTAATCAATCCTTTATTTGAACCTTTATAACGACCAACGTTTTGCATCTA
>JABUQX010087639.1:22500-32500 GCA_015478945.1 Trachelipus rathkii
TTATATTTATTATTTTATAATATATTATTATTTGATTATTACTATTTGTTTTATTACTTTTTTATTATTTATTTCTTTTAAAATCAGATTTTATTATTAAATTTATTTGTATTTATATGCCTGTATTTATCGTTTGCTTGGTTATTTCCCATTGATACATTTATTTATTAAGTTATTTATTTATTATTCTATTTGGTTGTTATTTATGGGTATGTGTATTTGTTTAATTGCTTATTATTTATCTATTTAATTATTTATTTATTTGTTATTTCATTATATTTTTTATTATTTTTATTAATATTCGTTACTAATTATTTTTATTTTAATGTTCTTTGAATATATTTATTTATTTATTATTTGTACTTAAGTTATTATTTGTCTATAATTTAATTATTTAGTTTGTTGATTAAGTTTATTTTTTATTTTTTCATTTGTTATTTAATGTTTATTTGTTATAATTTTTTTATATTCTCTTACCTATTTTTTATTTAATTTATTTTTAATTATTTATTCTATTATTTTTTATTATTTATTATTATTATTATTTTATATTTATTTTATATATTTATCTATGTTTTGTTTAATTTATTTTTTATGTTATTATTATTTTATTATTATTAGATTATTTATTATTTATTTTATGTATTTATTATTTTATTTATTGTGATGGTTTAAAATGTGTGAGTGAATTTTATTTTATTTATTTTTTATTTAATTATTTATTTATTATTTCTATTTCATTTATTTTTATTATTGAATTTATTATTTTATTATTTTGTGTGTGAGTGTTGTGATGTGTGGAAGTTGATTAGTGGAGTGTGTATGGAGGTTGGGGGAGTGAGGGTTTAGTGGTTATTTATTTATTTTTACTATTTATTTATTTATTTATTTCTATTTAATTAATTTATTTTATTATTTATATTTAATTATATTTATTTATTTATTATTATTAAATTTATTATTTATTTTCTTTAAATATTTATTATAATTTTATTCATTTATTTATTTATTTATTATTTAATTTATTTATTCCATCTTATGTTAATGTCCCTAATATCTGTCTTATAAATATGACCATTGGCGGATTTTGCCATTGTGCGAATTTTTTTTCGCGAAATGTGGGCGCGAATGTGATCTTGAATATTTCGTTCTAACATTATGTTGATGTCCGATTACTATTAGCTTCTGTAAAATTACTATACCACCTTTTTGATTTTTCGTCAGTTGTTGGCCATATTTTGTATTCTTTATTATTAGTGTAAAGATTAATCTGCTTCGTTCTTAAACTTGGATTAGAGATCCTTTACTCTTTACCATTTTCCTTTTAATTTTTCAGTAGTTAAGCTGCTTAGAAAGTTCTTAACCCAGATATCATTCTTCCATCGGAGATAATTACGATTGCAAGAGTGTACGGTTTGCGATGTCATGAAAAACAATATCGAAGTAATCCCAAACCAACTGATAAGGATGTCACAACGGAATTGCTTCATCATTGATTTCGAACGAATACGCACAAGTACGAGCTACCATAATAATATGCTAGATCGATTGTGACTCAAATTATATCCACGACCTGGAGAAGACATATAGTCAACTCATTCTATCAAATTTCTCGAGGAGAGTTGCTAAATTTTCTAACAGTCCCATCAAATATATCTATATATATAATTTATTTTTTATTTTGCGAAAGTCAATGCGCGAATATTTAAAAACACCCGAATATATATATATTAATATATATATATATATATATACTATATATATTCATATAGTAGTGTGGAGGGGTATATATATAATGATAGTTATATAATATTATAATATAATGTATTATATATATATAATATATATATATCTATATATATATATATATATATATATATATTAGGTTATATCGAGTATTATTATATATATATTATAATATGTGTGTGTGTGTGTGTATATAGGTGCTTTTCCGTTAAAGCCCCACATCGATATATCGATTATTTTATAAATTTAATCGATTATTTAAGATAGGTTACTTAAGTCCAATAGGGCCTGAGCCGACGGGAGCTGGAGGGGGGGGACGGGCCCGCTGACACCCAGATTACTAAAAAAGGGGCCGGATTGGCGCGCGCGTGTGTGTGCGCGCGGTAGACGAGAGACCCGAATCTATGGGGCGATGCTCTCGGGTCTTACCCTGGGGGTATCTATTAGTTTAAAAAAAAAAAAAAGCTTCTGGTACCATGCATGCAATGTATATTTTGTTGAATGAATGCGAATAAATAGTATTGATGGTGGAGTTGAAAATTTGTTTTGGGAAATAAAAAATTTTAAAAAAAAAAAAAAAAAAAAAAAAAAAAAAAAAAAATGAAAATGAACATCACATTTTTATAAAAAAAAAATTATATTGGATTTATTCAATTAAATAAATGTGATGTATTTTATTTAATAAAATAATCGATATATCGATTGGCTTTAACGAAAAGAACCTATTATTATATATGGGTATATAGGTGGGTATATTATAGTTATATATATATAGATATATATATATATATATATTATATATAATATATTATCTATATATATTATATATATATATTATATATATATTATATATATATCAGAAATGGGGTACCTTGAAGACTGACACCCGTGTAGGCGTTATATATATATATATTATATATATAGAGTGTATAAGATGAGATCTAACATTAATCTATATTATATATATAAATATATTTAGGTGTGGGTGAGGTATATTATATATTAGTGAGGTGAGGGTATATATTTATAGTATATATAACGAAAACTCTTTAACTGCATACGTCCTTATTTATTGGAAGGAAAAATTTATTTTTTCACGTCCTTTTGAATACAGTTATATTTATTTAGTGTATTTATATATGATGAGGATGAATGAGGACATATGGCGGGGAGAGCGCGAGAGTATGGTGAATTATTATTTTAATTTTTATTAAAGGTAAACACACATCAGCCAAACTGTAATCTTATAATTAAAATTCGAATAAAGCACACACTTCACTGCCTCATTCCAAACTTAACACAGCAAAATCTATGGGTAAACATTTATTGTCACTCTCACCATAATGAAAATATCTTACATTGAAGATAGATAATAATAGATAGTTAGATAGATAGATTACTTTTACATTTTGAGAGTGAGGAAGTGGATGAGGAGGAGAAGAGAGAGAGAGGAGAGAGAGAGAAGAGAGAAGAGAGAGAGAGAGAGGAAGAGAGAGAGAGAGAGATGGAGAGAGAAGATCTTCAAAATCTTTTTTTTAAATTATTTCGTTGATTTTCACTGAGTGAACGAAAGTTTCGTACTCGCGAAAATTTGGGTATTTTTTCGCTCGAACAGCAAGGTATGACGCTTGGCTTTTTTCCTATATATTTTAAATGAAATATGAAGATCTACCCGTACGCCCAATGCTTTGAGATTTACTCTTAGGAACAGAGTTTCAGCAAAATTTTCAGTAAAATTGAATTTAATATATTATAATTTATTACTAAAGTATTGATTTTCTGTGTAAATTTATTTATAAAATCAGTATATCTTTTTGCTAACTTTTCATATAAATTCATAATATGTTTTACTGATACCATATAATTATTTTATTAAAAAAGGACTTAAAAAAATATTGGGTAGGAGCTAGCTACCCGGCCTACCGATTGAAATTATTCCTTTCTTATATTAAAATTTATAATCTGAAGCTATATATATATATATGTGTGGGTAGGTGAGTGGTGAGGGGTATATATAATATTTAGGATGATTAAATGTATGAATGATGATAGATAGATGAATTTAGTAATTAGTGAGTAATGATTTGATGATATAGTAATGATCAATAATATAAAATAATAAATGATATAGTGTAATTTAAAATAATAATAGATTTTTATTTTTATTAACTTTTTCTTAAAAAAATAAAATAAAAAAAAAAAAATAAGTAATCCAAAAAACCAATCAATTCATGTTGAATCACCCTGTATATATATTAAAGCCATTAATTTGCATTATTTTAGATTATTTTAAGAGTGTATATAATATAAATAATAATTTTAATTTAACAAGAGTCATTTTTTAAAATATATTCTTACTTGAGATTTTATTTCAGTAATTTTATTTTATGCTTATTATATACACAAAATGATGAAATAAGAATGTTAGACTGAAGAATAAATATCAGAGGTCAGGTTTTTAAATGCTTATATTTTTACAGATCCTAATAATTAATATTATCAATTACGTAACATATAGTAATTAATAATAATAATTGATGGTTTGTATTTAGCATTTCCAAAAATATAATAAATAAAAAGCTTGTTCTCTGAAATTTATGCTTTTTGAGTTGTGATACTGTCAAAGCAAAGTATCGATATGATATTGTTTAATATATATATTTAAAATTATTTATAATATAATTTAACTATATAATATACCAAATAACCATTTATTATGACAGATCATATGGTTATTTAAAAGCATTTTAACGATTAAATATATTTAATTCTGTTTTTTAGAATACTTATTTTTTATTTATTATACAACATTCCATACAGTTAATGTGTCTCGCTATGTCCGTGGAGCCTATCCTATGAGTAGCGAAGATTTTAAAACAGTTAGAGAAGCCGGCCAAACAATACCACTCACTATCCTCAGGAAAAGAAACGTACACTTGAACAGGCGGTACAAGACCGTTGGGGGAGGGAAAACAGGAATACATCGTGTGAGATCTCTGGGTTCAAGCATATAATAATATTTAGTCTCCCATTTAGAGAGAAAAACGGTAAGTGGTGAAAAAGGCCATTAAATGGAAAAAATCCGAGAACAAAAATAGCAAAGATTGACAAGAGATATGAAAAAATCAGAGAATTACGAAAAAAAATCGTATAAATTACCAAATGTAGCCTCTCACAGGGTAAATGACAATACTTCTTTTTTTTTTTTTTCGAGCGATATTCACGCGCTTGTAAATACTGTCGTAGTTTTTTTTGTTTAGAGATGAATATTAATTGTGATCTTTTTTTATAATTTTCGGAAAATTGCATAAACAAAAATGATTAATTTTTTTTAAAATCATATTTATAAAAAGCAAAAAATAAACAAAAATTGGGCATCTAAAATTGGGATTATTTAATCTTCTTTAGCTGCTTGAGTCCCAAGCATAATGTATGCTTTCGTTGTTGTGAAAAACCTGTACGCATTATGAACAACGTTTTTTTTAAAGATAAAGCTATATATAACATATATATATATGTGTTATCCCGGATTATGAAATAAAAGACGGAGAAGGGCGATATATGTACACCTATCCGAAGCCTTTGACCATATATCATGTAATGTGAAGGCAATTGTAATATGATATATATAAAAATAAGGGACATTAAACTTATGTATGAATAATAAGATATATAATAAATAAAAAAATGAGCTGATCTAGAGGAGAAAAAAATAAGCACCAGTATGGGGTAAGTAAAAGAATAATATTAAATACGTATATTTCCTTAAACTATACATAAACATAAATATAATAGACCGTGCATGAGTTAACCTAATATGATAGTAATGATGAGATAACGGTATAATAGGTAAGTACTATAGCTAACTTGCAGACATTGGGGCCTAATAATATACCTAAAAGAGTGGGTTAATATCCGGAGACATTACCTTTACGATATACAGACATAATGGAAGGGGGGGAGATAGGAATTAGTGCCTTCGTAACCTATATATTATAGAAATTAATTATCTTAGGTCTATGAAAGTACATTCGTAGTGTTCCCATGCGGAGGTCCGAAGAAAAGACCCGACTGTTATATCACAGGCCTGCCCATATTGGTGCGGTTATTCCCTTTTGTATAGGGGTTAATGGCTGGTAAATTCAGTCTAAGCGAGTTTCAATACAACAAAAAAAAGCAGAGAAAGAAGAAAAAATTAAGATAAAAAATAAAAAAATGAAAGAGAAAATCACTATATTTTTATATCTTTAGTGGTAAATAGCTGAAGTTAAGACTCTGCCAAAATTATCAAAAGCGTCCTCAAATAGGCTCATTTAAAAGATCATTACTATATTGAAAAGAAAGTCATATTTATAGATATTTGTAATATAATGTAATATAATTATAAATAAGAAACAAATCCATAAATATAATTGGATTTTTTTAGTAGTTCCTTTTTAATTTTATTTTTAAATCCCAGTAATTCCCTCTAATCAATCCCATACTTGTATCGAAAGGTACTTCCAACAGAGAAATTTCTTTTCAGCTGTACCCGCTAGTTTGATATGCTCTTTCAGATACCTCGTAATTTTTGTTAATTTTTTATTGTTTTTTTTTTTTAGCATTGTGCATTCAGATTCACACCGACGAATGAAAAATACCACTGGATTTCGGGATTGACCGGAGCATTCCAGCAATGTATATCCTTTTCCCTGGTAGCATTTGTTTGAGTTTACTTTCTGAGAGGACCCTGGCATCGTTATGTAGCTGCTTCCCTATACGAAGAGTCCTGACCATTCAGCATCAATATAAGTACTTTATTATTATTCAAAGATATACTGTTATAATCAGTCATAGAAACTTATCTTGGCATTTCAGAGGATTTTACGGGATTATATATATAATTTAATAAGAAAAAAAATAATATATATATAATATATAGTATATATAATAACGAATGGGTATACCAGAAATAATAACATACCAATTTCCAACTATTATATTACATATAAACTACACGTGATAATTTATCAAGGGGTGAGATATAATTATAAGTAGGGGCATATGATATTATATTTTCTAGTATAGATAGCAATGAGATCGAACGGAAGAGAGAAGAGAGGAGAGAGAGAGAAGAGAGAGAGAGAGGAAAGAGAGAGAGAAATTGTAGGACCGAGACTGACGGAGGGAAGGAGGGCATGATGTAGTAGAGAGCTGGAATTTTCCACTGGAATTCAGATGAGAATTTTATTTCGGTCATGCGAAAAAATGATTTGCTCATTCAGACACGCATGTCCCTTAATGTTATTTTTTTTCCACCTGCCGTCCAGACTCACATCACGACCCGGGAATTTTCGGATAGGGTCGGTTGCCCGGCCCTGCGGGATCCCGGATTCGGCGATATCCATCGCTCCATGCCCGCTCCCCACACCGCGCACCTCGCCCGGCGGGGGCTGCGGGGGCGTTATTTACGCCCAACTGTAATAAATATATATATATATTATATATACTAATATATATATATTATATAGGTAATAATATTTATAATATACTATAATATAGTGTAATAAAATAAATGTATAAATATGTATTGAAAATGTATATACTAATGATTATTAAGGAAGAGATATAGTAATTATAAAAAAATATATAATTTAATATTAATATATATATATTACTTATATATATATATATATATGTAATATTAATAATATATATATATATATATATATACTATATATATATATATATATATATATATAATACTGTTATATATTATATATATATTAATATATATATATATATATATCATATATATATATATATATATATATATATATATATACTATATATAATATATATATATATAATATATATATATAATAATATTTAACATATATAATATATATATTAAGATTATATATAGGTATCGGTGGTACAAATTACAGTCCCTTTAATTTAAAATGTGAGTGCCGAGAATTCATTCAAAATTACGGCAAGGAAATGAATTTCAAAATAATGCAAATACTTTTTATTTAAACCAAATCGAAAGAGTCGCTTGTGGGCCAAAATTCCTTACATTCTTTCTCGCAAATGCGACGCATAAGAAACAGGTTTGGCTTTGTACGTCTGCAACAACGGAACTTTGACTCTTGCAAGCGTACAAAGGCGCCTTCAGTTACTCATAGCTTCGTAAACTGTTGAGATGTGCTTGTGAACGATTGTGTTCTGTGCTGAGAAAATGGGTCTATTAACCCTTCTACTTTCATATAATATATATAATACTATATATACTCTATATATAGAGTACTATATATATATATATATATAATATATATCTATATAAGTCTATATATAATATATACTATACTACTATCTATATAAATATTTCCTAAGTATGTTTGCTCCGTTTACCCCAGCTTTAGAGCTAATCCATATGCTGAATCATTAATTAATCCACCACTTCTCCACGCCCTATCATATATTATAATTATATAATTATAAACTATATATATCTATATATATATCTATCATATATATAATATCTATATAATAGTATAATATACTTAATATAATATAATATATTACAGGCTCCAGAAATATAATTATATACTTAATAATTATATTATGCCGGTGTGTTTGAATTTACCATTTTAACAGATAAAATGTTTATACCTAATTCATTAATTAAAGGAGACAATTTCGCAGCTGAAGCGAAGGGAAAACTTCTGTTGTTAATGTATAAGCACATTTATTAATGAACCCTTTAGAAGGTATGTTATTACTATAATCTATTCTTTTAACGTGGTATAATGTAATATGATATCTTCTAATTAAAAAATTGTGTAAACCCAATTAATCAACCAGCGCGCTGAAACAATGAAGCATGATAAAAATATATAAGAAGATATTAATTAACTATTTATAATTGAAACCATGAAAGCATGATTCATCATGTAAAACGATCATCAATTACTATGTCATTCAAATATTATTATTATATGTTGAAGGCTGCTAACCTTCCAACCATATATATATATATATTACTACAACAATTATATGACTAATTAACAATCATGTATCATTTAATTAATATCCATTATTCTATTATGTATTTTATTGTCTCCTAGGTGTTTTTCTATTGGATGTTTGTGCTATTGGAATGTCTTTTCTGTGTTTTAAAAGTCCCCTATTGGGCAAACTAAATTATCTCAAGAAGCCCTCTTTTTCTTAACTGAACCCTTCTGAATCAAGTGGTGAATTCAAGAGAGCGGAATTACTCAACAATTATGACTGACAAGCTTGCGTCGATTACGAGCCGTGCTTTTGAAAAGCAAAAATTCAGATACTTTCCGTGCCCTGGCCCGCAGCTATTTGCTCACTCAGACACCTCTATGGGTCAAGAAGCATTGAGAAATGCACCAGTAAGGAGGATAGATATAATCAGATCAATATCTGATTAAATCTAAATTAAAATTAACTTTTATATATATAATATATATATATATATATATATAAATACTATATATATCATAATATATTATATATATATCTATATATATATATCTACTATATCTATATATATATATATTATGCTTTCTATATATTTAAAAAAAATGATACTGCACTACCAATGTATATATTTATAAATAGCAAATAAGAAATTAGTCTATAAAACATTTAAACTATTCTAGCGTAGTTCTTAGTCAGTCCTTCCATTCGGATTAATAGAAATAATAACCTTCTCTCTCTTCCTCCTCGTCTTGCAACCATTATCCTTTTTATCCATACTAAACAAATTGAAATTTTTATTGAGTTCAATTGAATTTATTATATCTCATTATTATTATTATTCACTATTTACATTATGCCACATAATCTGAGGGTTAACGAGAATGATTATTAGGGCTCCCTTTCGTCTCATATTATTCTTTTTATGGCCGATATGCTAATTAAATTAAAAAAATTATTCTTACTATATTTGGTCCGAAAAAAAAGAAATTTTAATTTTTATCATTATTCATTATATTAAATTATAAATATTATTATTATTATTTATAATTAAAAGATAAAAAAAAGTGGAAAAGTAATAAGGGTATGATTCTCTCTTTACATCGTTATTTATAACCACCATAATAATATACTATATAAATAAAATTATATATTAGGTTTGGAAAAAAAATATTTCCCACAATAAATTAACATAATGATTAATAATAATTGATGTATAAATTAAATCTATTTACAATTTTTATCAAATTTTAAATTTTTAAAT
>JABUQX010087639.1:35000-44179 GCA_015478945.1 Trachelipus rathkii
TTTAGCTTAAGACTTATTGTTTTTTAATAATTAAACTTACAAAAATAAATCTCAACCTCCTTAAGGGTACCATATATAATGAAATAACATTTAAATAAATTTTATAGACTGAATGTGACTATTACCCTCACCTATAACTTTAATTAATTATATTATTACTGTAATATATAATAACTAGGCAATATCTAAATCAATTCTGTTTAAAACTAATACTTATATTATAAATATATAATATATATATAATATATATATATATATAATACTATATATATATATATATATATATATATATATATAATTTATTATATATTAGATATATAATATACTATTTATATTTTTTTTTTAGAATCTTTTATAATAAATTAATTATATTATATATCTATATAATATATATAATATATATATATATATATATATAATATTAATATATATATATATTATAATAATAATAATTAAATATATTAAAAATATTAAATATATAATATATATATATATATATAAATATAATATATAATATTATAATTATATTAATTATATATATATACTATATCATATATATATATATTATATGTATGGTTTTCCAACAGACTGATTAAACATATATATATATATATATTAATATTATAAAAAATTATATATATATATATATATATATATATATTATATTTAATATTTAATATATAATATAAATTTTTACTTTACTTATTATTATATATATTACTAATACTATATAGTTAATGAGCTGACATACTAGCACAAGATTTTGATACGTAGCAATTTGCATCGATTTCTGGGCAGCACTCGAAGCTTTAAATCCACTCTACTAAACGTCTTGGGACGAAATAAACCTTTCTTATGTGACAGGTTTGGTTCAAAATATTTCAGAAGGGAGGGCAGATAATGATTTAGGTGAGGCCTTAAATTAAGCAAATGGGCTGCTGAAGTGAACTAACACCACACTCTTCTCACCAAAGGACATACTTCCCCTTTCAGCATAGGCATAATTTGTTGAACTTGTTCATAAATATAATACACCTCTCCTAGTTCGCGACTGTAGAGTCAATATTTTAGTATTGTGGGGATATTTTGAGGGCAATGAGGTCAGCCTTAACTGCTTTTAATTTTGAGGCACGTAAATCTTTTTGAAAGTAGTAAATTAATGGATATCTTGTCTCTTTGAAGATCACGACATTGATTAGGAAATTGTAAAAATCTGAAGATTTTGTAAATTTTCATATATCAATTTATTTCAATAATAAATATTCTATAATAATAATAAATTTTTGTAAGGATATCTACTTAACTTAGATATTTAATAATAAAATCTTTCGTGAAGTCGCACATTATTAGCGGGAGACGTGCGGACGTGCGGAAACTTGCGATAGCGGAGGTTTGATGTCTGAATAGTGAGCGAGAGGAGCGCTAGCGGATACGTTTCCTCAGGGTGCGAGGTGCGCTAGACGACTACCCCAAATGAGCGGGGTGCCCCCCTCTGATATAGTATTATATATATATATTAAAATAATATATTATATATATATTATATATATATTATATATATATAAATATATATATAATAATATATATATAGGTATATATATAATACATAAACATATAAGAGGTATATAGTAGTAGCGCGAAGGCCCGCAACCCACATTCTAGAGTCAACCCTGGTTGACATTGCTTTTGACACGCATATCAGATAGAGATATGATTAAGCATCGTTACGGAAATATTCGTGCATTTATTTTGTGATACGAAAAAAAAAAAAATGGCGAGAAAAGTGAGAGGAGGGAAACGTTTAATAGGGGTCGATGCTTGACGAAGAGACGAGATTAATAGAATTAGAATTGAATAAGCGGTAGTAACGACGAAGGTCATAATCCAGATCAGGCAAACGGAGGGGGTGGAGATGAAACGCCCATAACTCAAGAAGGGAGGCAAGCCCCCCTAAGGGTTACCCCTATCCTAACTCCTTTGGACCCAAGGGCCGGTCAGAACCCCTACATCACTCTTCTAAGCCACCAAACATCCCAGGTAGTAAGGGAGGGAGACCTCCCCACTGGGTGCAAACTCCACCATATATGCATAAAATAAACGGTTGCGTTGGGACAACACATTTGAAACCTATACAGCTATAATACATGCTCTTGATTGACACTACTGTTTAAAAAAGAAAATTCGTTAAGAAATCCTATGGGGGATTCCGAAACTCATAACCTCAATAAAGCAAGTGGGAAGGTCAGAAATATACTAGACACTCATCCCTCCATGGGGACCACGAACGGCCCCAACGATCCAGAACCAAGCATAGGATCGGTCCAAACCCCTGCTGGTGACTAACGCCAGCTCAACAACAAAACAAGCGTACTCACCGGAAGGCGTTATGTGAGGAGGAAACCCAACGATAAGGTGCTCCAGCAGACAGAACCAACTTCAAATTAACAGGTCTTACCCACGGGGACGATGCCCCAACCTCCCTATTATACAGGCATGCCACCTGGCAATTACACCATGCCTAACCAACCACAAGAGGCCTGAACTGGAGTGTTGAAGGTTACCTATATGCCTCCACAACCAATTGGAGCCCCCTATTACCCAAAACTAATCTGTTTAATACAGCTTTTCCAACGATTCCCGAAAATTTGAAACTATTTGGCAAACATACATCTTAAGACAAGAACATGGAAAGGAATCTTATATCCAGACTTCATCACTTCTTTAAATGAAAAGCTAGATGCTTTAGAGTGCATTAACTGAAAGTCAAAAGCTCACTTTTGCAAGTCGCAATTCATCCGATCAAACACAGCGAGGCCTAAGAAAATATGTGCTCCGCACCGATATAGCTTCTCAAAATTACACTACCAATTAGAAAGATCTATTCTACACCAGATTAAAGAATTTTTCTACAACCGAGAAGAAATAAGAAAACACCGTATTTCGACTTAATGTTGCTTTTTAGAATAATAGAAGGGAGAGAGATTTCAATTTTTACTTGAGAACTTCGAGTTTTAGCCAAACTAAAAGATCCGGCTAACGAAGTAATCAATAAGCCGCCTTCATGATCTGGTGATTAAAGCAAAATTCAACAGTGGTAATACAGAACAGACCTATTGGTTACAGTGAAAGATCATTCAAATACAGTAAAGAAAGAAGCAGATGGAGAAAGATTACGAGAAAAGATCCTTAGGGTATTTGATACAGAGATGAGCTTAAAATGAATTGATCGAAAAGTTATCATCAATTTCAAATGGAGCTTTTATTAAGATCGAGAATGAACACCGTACCAAATGAGGTCGCACACACTTATATAGGTATAGTGTTCCTTAGGCCAATATATATTACTATACAAGATGGAATCGGGAGGGCAGATACAGATGAGGTTGGAGTTAATAATTCCATACCCGAAACCCAAGGGTAAACATACCCTACTCACTCTACCAGCCCACAGGTACGAAGGTAGAGGGAAGGGAGGAGTGATTGGAACCCCAGCTACACTCCTCAAAGGAGGAGAAGATAGGTTAATCGAGTAATACTTATATTCAAAAAGAAAGATAAAGAAATAAAGTCTCCGTGGAACTACTTTATATCCCAAAATACTAAGTGCACTTATGATAAGAATAGTTCATCCGACCCAGGCAGTTAAAGAACAACTCAGTGATGTGCTTCTTTGTGATCCAGCTGGTCACTATCGATCCAGCATGCCACGCTTAAGGCATGGCCCTATCTGCCGAAGAATTAGCAGCTATACCATCGAACGGGTGCAACCGCTAAAGTGTTGAAGGGAAGTTCAAGATACTACGAGCCCTAACGATGGAGAACCTTCCTACCGCCAGAAACCACCTCACACACCTGCTAGTGTTACTATATAACAATATTCAAGAAATCTTACTGGAAAGGGGGTAAGTAAGCGCAGAAAAGCCACGAGTCTTAGCCAACCCTAAGACAAGTCGAGCTCCACAGGAGCCTTTTCCATAAGAAAAGGAAGGGTACATTCCAGTGGGACAGTCAAAGACTAACGCGACGCGTATAATATATCTGCTGAAGAGCCAGCCGAAGAGAAATTTTGAAGGCTGCATGAAGAAAGTGAGATATGGTGATGAGGATGTATGAAGTGTAAAAAACTTTTTCTCAATACTCTATAAGGAACGGATAGAGAAGAAAATTTTCGCACCACTCCCTCGGAAGCAACATAAGAGAAGGAGACGTTGAATGAAAGAAGTTTATATAAAGATAAGAGTACGAAGATAAAATGGTAAAAGCTAAGTGAGAAAAAGAAAGAAGTCGTACAAGCAATCTTTTTAGCACTAGGGACGACACTTTTACATATCGAATGTCTTCACTTGGCTCCATCTATAGAGTTTATGATAGTAGAGGTATATCTCGACAGTACACACCAAGATTTTGGTTGCACCAGTATACACACCGTATAGAGTAATGCTAGTGTTAGATATTTATAAGTCACATAGCCCGGCGGCTCAAAACAAATTGGAAAAATAAGAGGGAAACTTTAAATGTAGCACCTCTATTTCGAGACCAGAATTTGTAGTCACTATAGTAGGGGTGTAAACAATACAAGCCAATTACGGTAATTAAGGGAAGATAATACAGTTATTAACCTCTCCTATTACGTACCTATGCATTAGAATAAGTAGACATTCCTATATACAAATTATATATCACTACATTCTCATAAGTGAGTGATATCGATGGAGAGAATAGTTGGGATATTTAATAATTATAATATTTATATAATTAATATAATATATATATTATATATAATAATATAATTATTTATAGTATATAGAATTATATATATATATATATATATATATATATATTTTCTAAATTGCCGATTTGGTTCGCTGTCTTTGATTCTGGAGTCAACGCGAGAGAATGAGTATCCGTCCAGTATTTTGTTCACCTGGTAGCCGTTGTACACTCGAGCATGCTGTTGACACCACACAACACCACCCCACACACACCACAAAATATGTTTTTCCTTACGTTGTCTTTTCGTTCTTTAGTACAAGCGTTTTGTCTACATTACCGATAACTTTAAACTTCTTTTTCTGCCAAAAATGTCTTAAAGAAGATAGAGAGAATAGACATGTCCGATCTTTGCCGCTCCACAAGGTATTTATTTGGTTAGAGAATTTTCTGATGGAAATCTTAAACGAGTAAGAGACATCAAAGAAAAGGAGGAGGCAGTTGCCCCGGCTCCGAGGCCTAGAGGGGTAGAAAACTAAGGATTCGCAACCAAATTTTCACCTACCACCGCAGCGTGCTGCGGATGGGCAATCTTTTTCCTAGGAATGGCCGCCTTGCCAGTTACAACGAACGCAACGCGATAAGCATCTTTTTTCGTAGGGAGGCCGCCATGCCAGTTAAAAACGTACGCAACGCGGATAAGTATCTTTCACATAGGGAGGCCGCCTGGTCAGTTAATAACGTACACGCCGCGGTAGAACCTCTCGTTCCTATCGGAAGGTCGATCTGTCTGTATCCCAGGGGGAAAAGACAGCCTCTTCAGTTCGAAATTCGCATAGGCAGCAAGTGCCTAAACATGGAAAAAGAGATAGGGAAATTGCCTTGAACGGAAAAGCTCATATTGAGACAGACAAGGTGAAGAGAAGAACAGGGTGGGAAGTAGCTAATCCCCCCTCCACTCGTCACAGCGCTGATCCCAGAGGGGCCAGATCCAAATTTCAAGGCACACCGCCCTCAAATTTGGAAGAGATTGGGGCCAATCCGAAGCTTTGGAAGTTTCGAAGAGCAATGACCATGAAGAAAATGCCATTTGAATGATGGATGAGAAACTTAAGGAATAAAATTAAAAGGTATTGAGAAGATTGTTTTGCATAGTCAATCATGCCGGATATCTAAACTCGCAATGGAAACTCAAGATGATTTGAACTGGAAGCGAAAGTGCATACTGACACCAAGCTTCACCAAGGACCCTTGTATGTGGCCAATTACCATTAGTCCGGTGAGGGGAATAACACAGTTACCGCTCTACACTCTCAGTTATAAATATAATTGAGTGACAAAACGAATTACCTTTTATCTGAATAAAGGTGTGAATCTAGGAGAAGGGTATCCATTATTAGCGAACCAATCAAGAAAGGCACAGACGGAAGAGGACACCAGAGAACGTTTCTGCTAATGTAGCCACCTGCTCAAAAGGTCTTACGAAGACATAGAGTTAAGGCGAGTGTACAAAGAAATCATCGAAGAGAAATCGTCAAATAGAAGATCGGAGAACTGTCCTTCTTCTGAAAAGCCAGAAGTATCTGGAGAATTATTAGAGCTCCTCATCGGACTACCAGACGGTATTGGCACTAGATGATGATGCTGTCCAAGTCTGGTGTCCACTCCAGAAATTTAAGATTGAGCTTAACCTGAATGCCCCTAAGGTCATCTTCGTAAATCAGTACGATTACCGCGCAGCAAAGGTATTTGCAGGACATCGAGAATTTTCATCAACCGATTCCGCACTGAAAAAGGGGTACATCAAAGCCTGTTTACAGCCCCCACTCGTCTCCGTTACTGGTGGTGGCTAAAAAGAACAGCACAAAACCAAGAGTGTGTTTGGATTACAGGTACCTCAACTCCCATAGCATTCAGGACGTGTTTCCTCTGCCTTCAATCGACGAGATTTTTACATCCCTAGGGGATAATACGGTTATTTACCTCCGTAGATTTATTGGATGCATACAACGCCTTAGAGATAGAAGAGGAGACACAAAAGCTGATGGCGTTTAGGACCAGGAAAGGCCTTTGGTGTCCCACCAGTTTGATGTTCGGCCACAAGAACGCCCCAAGTGTCTATGCTCGTACAATGACTATGGCCTTAAACCATCCCCAAGTGTCTATGCCCGCACGATGACAATGGCCTTGAATCACCTACTACTTTGAAAATTTGAAGAAGGTGCTCACTGCTTTCAGAGAAAATAAGCTGAGAATAAAATATCCCAGTGTATGCTTCTACAATCACCGTTTTGATACTTAGGATTCAAAGTAATACAGGAAGACAATGGAATTTAGACCCGGACTCCGGCCAAGGTAGAAACACATCGAAGAGTATTACGTTATCCCATCTCACGAAAATGTGAAGGAGACAGCAGAAGTTTACTATGGTTTCTTCACTCTTTATTTTCGAGCTTCCTCATAAAGGATACATTCGCCGCGTAGCTCAACCCTTGTATGATTTGATAAAGAAACGATGTCCCTATTCCTCTGGACGAAAAGAAACAACAAGCTTTCGAACACTTGAAAGAGAAATCAGTGGGCAGCCACCAACTAACTTTCCCTGTATTACAGCAAAGGAATTCTTCGCTGATACGACGACGCCAGTAATTATACTGGAATCGGAGGAGTGTTAGTTAAACCAACTGACAGAATGAGGGAAAAGAGAAACAACTCTCTTTCGTGTCCCGTACACTCAGAGGGAGTGAGTTAACTATGATACGCATGAAAGGAATATGATTAGACGTGGCTGTTCGCTTGCAAAAGTTTAAGTACAACCATCTTCGGCTACAAAGTCACTATCATCACAGACAACCCAACTGCTCTGCTTTAATTTTCAGAAATATAATCAACAGACTAGCCGGTAAGCTCGATGGATAATCTCTTGTAAAAGTTTTACTCACACACCATAGTAGTATAAAATTAAGATGGAAAGTAAAATGTTGCTCATATTACCTTAACCAATTGACCTATCTGAGTTAGTTGATACATCCGCAAAATCTAATGTGTTCCTCTTATAGGTTAAGGAGTAGATATCAAGAACAGATAAAAGTTCTACCTCATAGAATAAGATTTCGCTTTGAGTCGGTGGGAAATTTCATCTACGAGAACAGGATGAAAATGTCCCGAGTAGGAAAAATGGTCGCCATGCAGGCGTAGATCAGAAACCAGACACACCCTCACAATTCTTAATATAAAAAGGCATCTTACATTCGGACTTGAATACCAAAAACCCTTATCTGTACACGTCCTAAGACAGTATGATTTAAAGTGTGATAGACCATGGCCACGCTTCACTAGCTAGGCGGACACGGAGGTCCAAAAGAACTGGAATAGAAGAGTAGAGAATACTATTTCCCTGGTATTTATATCAAAAGTTAGTTAAGGAATACTGTTATGATCAATGTATGTGTACGACGCTCAGAACAAGGGTCGCAGACCCCCATACAGCAGAGATTAATAATCGGATGCCAATTATAATGCCGTACACACCCTTCTCGCGCGTGTTCATGTTGACAGTATTGGAAGTTGTCTTCTTGTACAGATCAGGAGCCAAATACATAATCTTAGATTTATATCGCGACGTTCTATACACTGTGATAATGCTTGACATTATGATGCCTTGGCAAGACTAGGACGAGCGATGGAATGTGCCCAGAGCAATCTGCAAGAGAGGGACATATCGTAGATCACATAAGTGCTACCTTCAAGACTGCTTGTCTCTGAAAGCTTGGAAATTTACGAGCCAGGTGTTTAAGACTTTAAATGTATGATAAGCGTATGGTAGGATAAAGAGGAGTCGAGATTTTGGCCTTACAAAGCCTCCCCAAATGGTGTTGTCAAAGAATAAAATGCTGACATCGAAATCTTCTTGTCGGACATTACGTAAATGCAAATCACGAGACTCGGATTCAATAACCTGATGGCACTTTTTGCCCATATGCGCTATCAATTCCGCGTAAATCATCTATAGGGTTCACCCCACTTGCCTGTTGCATGGTTACCTATAAAGAGGCTACCCTTACCAGAGATGCCTTAATTATGTTCACCATACGTGTGGAATAGACAGAGAAAATGAGAGAATTCATTCGGATGATAGTAGATACGATAGTAGAGAGGATCGATATAATATTAAGTAGGATTATCTGCTAGAGAGAAGTTTAGAAGGCGGAAACCACATAAAACTTTGGATGCAAAATCAGCATAAAAAGGCCAAGACAAGTAGAAGAGTTCATAAAATAAGGTTAAGATTTATGATCTTATACGTTAGAGCAGTTAAAGCCCCATCAAAGTTCGAAAGTTATTGCTGCCAAGTTTGAAGGGTCCATATTTTAGTCCCAATGTTTAAGAGGAACCACACAAACCTGATTGTTGTTGTGTGGGTATTAGTTTAGAATCATGGCCGACCTTCCCTGTCCATGTTGGAACAA
>JABUQX010087640.1:0-32500 GCA_015478945.1 Trachelipus rathkii
ATTACATTGGGCATAGAATAGACTTCGGACTACGTAACACTTGAATCAATATCAGAGAGGCACCGAGTGGTGTCCTCAAGTCTTTTGTCCTGTGTGAGAACTATGACGTGTGAGACCGATCCAGGCTTGCGATGAATTCTTCCCCATCAGATCAAGGCTCAGTATGTGATGTTCTCAATGCCATCAAGGTAATCTATCCGAGAATGATGGACGCAAAAGTAACTAGAGTGATCCACCCAACCGCTAATATAAACACGTCTTGTGTCGGGAAATAAATCGAACTAGAGACATCACTTTTATGCATTATACCAAGAATTTTTTTTTTTTGGAATTTTTAATAACATAGAATCTAGAGAAAAGATAAGACAGATTGTCATCTTTTGTATATAATGGGTTCACATTTTTCTGGAAAGTCAGGATGCAAAATCGTGTCAGTTAGGAAGTGTAGGATAACGCTTTACAGATATGCCTTGAAAGTCCGGCGAAATATTCAAGAAACACCATGGAGAATTTCCTCAACAAATTTCAAAACAATATGAAAAATGAACCACTCGGACAAAGTTGTGAGTTTGCTAGATTTTTTTTCCTTATGTATACAGTTGTCTGCCGCAATAAAGAAGAGATGGTAGTTGCACTTGGTACATAAGATAGAATGAAAATAGAGGATGAGGACGGGAAGAAACGACGTTCACCCCTATAAATCTACTTCTATACTGTTTTCTTTGTATTCTTTAGTATAATATACTAATTAACCTATTTACTAATTATTCCTCTAATTGTTGTTCTTTCTTAATGTAGAGAAGTTGTGCAGCAGTTCAACTTTTTCTCCGATTGAGGTGATTGAGGTCATATTAACTGTGTTTCTAGCACTGTGATGAACCTATAAATGGAAGTGTAATCACATACTCTTATACGTCTTTGTGCTTATATGATCAGATATTTTTAACTTTGGGTGTGAAGACGTGTGTTTTTTTGAGGTTTGAAAATAAGTAGAATTTTAGGAGATTTTTGTGCAAGTTTTGGATATTAATATTTAATTATTTATTTATCAAAATGACTTCAATAACAAAAAAAATAACTTCGAATACACGAAAAAGATTGCGTTGGAATTACAAGTCAATAATGAACCCACAGTTTAATTCGGTGTGGTTGGGAGGTAAGTAGACTATAGATTTACCACTAGGCATACTGCTAAAGTATGAGCATAGTCAAAAGAATTTGACTCAGTATCTCTACACTGGGATGAGTCGTTAAGTCATTTCCCATTCACGAGGGAGAACATCACATTTGACTTTAATCACACACTCAGCAGGCCACCATCATTGAAAAGCTTTTCTAGTTATCTCTTGTCTAATATCACTGTTTGTGAAAACGTGTGTTCATGAAAGTTATAATCCCATCAGGCCAATTTCACATAATACCTTCATAACATCATCACCTAACGAATACTATCTAATATACCTGAATTTGGATTCTAGTCATATATTCGATCTCTAGTACCGAGCGAAACGTGGGACTATGCGTCCCCCTCGTGGTTTATTTGTCCACAATGTTAAATATTTCTGAGCGGTATCTCTGAGGCATATTTCTAATAATTCCCCTATAAATACATATCGAGAGATTTTATATGGTTACACACCTTCGTTGAGTGTCGCGCACCCCATATGAGGCTTTGTGCCAAATGACCGCCTCCAAACGACGAGAGGACACTCCGTATACTCAGTTGTTTTCCAGATGTCATAGAACGAGCACCGATCAACGAAGAGATAATATCCTATTGAATGCGTCTCTATCTATCCTCCTCATCCACCGACGACTTCAGTCACCCATCCAAAATATGGAGGACAACGCGGCCGTTCGATAGGTCTCAAATCTCGGGCTGGGATATTAAAGATTAAACACTATGATATGGTTAAAGGAAAAGCAATTGAAAGAGTTTTTTGATTATTAATTCGAATTTCCACACTTATGATAGGAAGAAGAACTAACAGATTGCTTAATGTGACATAAGGTAATCACCCTAGTATTGGTTATTATACACTATTTTACGCCTAAGTTGCATCACCAAACACATAAACAAGAATCAATATTCCCTGCGGGGATATATATATATACTATAAACGTGAAACATCAATTTATATTGAGGCAGTATATTAAACGAGAAAATCCTCATGCCACTAAACAAGAATCATTTCACAACAACACCCAGTTTTCCAGTATAAAACATTTTGGGCAGGGAAATTTTTCATCATCATGCACTTATGTTCGAGCTTCCCTCCCCAAGGATTAATGGCAATACATCTATTAAAACTTTTTTGGAAACTTGTTTGATGATGTAAAAACCCTCTTCAGTTTGGCACCTAAACATGTGGTCTAAAAATCGGATTGATGCTCGGGTAGCTTATATACTCACTTTTAGCCTAACACTAATTATTTAAGTGGTAAGCTATGCACAAGTTATAATCTATGAGTGAAATCACACACTACCTGAATAATATCGTATAACTCATTTTATCCCCCTAATCAATTAGTCGATCCTTAATTAGTAGTATATCGATAAATAGTAATAGTAAAGACCCCCTTAAAAGTATTCCGTGTATAGTCACCCTAAGCTAAAAATACAGTTAACACTATCTATACATAGATACCTTAAAAACTCATATAATAATAAATAATCTTTTTATATTATAATTGGATTATTACCTATATATATTTGTAATGTAGGGGACATATATAATATTTTAATATAAATAATAATAATAAGGACTCATTTTTTCCCGCAATGGGAATATAAGTGTCATCATACTCTCTAAAATAAACTTATATGATATAAATACCATAATATAATTATTCTATAAGTTTAATTATATTTATATATTTATGAAGTGTAGTATTACTACACGATATTATAATATTTAAAAGGATATATTATATATATAGCGAAATAAATAGGTAATAAAACTATTGATAATAAATAATATAATCGGTATAATCAAACAATAGACTCCTACTGCGTAAATAATAATTAATTAGGTATAAAATACGGGTATATAAGTTTCCCCCAATAACAATCGATGGAATATGAAGAACGGCCTACTCTGTAAGTATAACTAGCTTATATATTATGTACTATTATTGTAAGGATATACAATATATATATACTCTAGGTATATATATAAGCGATATAAATATATATTATATATCCCAATATTATATTTTCCTAAAACACATCGAGTTCTTCAATTTTATTTATAAGTTCCACCTTAATATTTATTGATATATTATATTTAAACGTCGACTGTAAACTTTAAAGTCGCCCTATTAATTTTACTGTCATTTTACATTAAGTTGAACAATTCAATTTAATCTTAGTGTGATTCTAAGTTATTAAATGATTCGTGAAGTAAAACTTTCCGAGCTTGTGATGAGCGGTGGAATAACTCTCATATATTGAATGACGTAGAATATTTTCATATTTAATATTACTCAATATAGAGTACTAATAATATAAATCTTAATATACTCATACAATGATACGAGATGTATATTAGGAAAGACTTAATTAAATGAAGGAGAAAATAAATTTAAATGACTAAAAACCATGTCAAGGAACTGGCAGACTTGGTTTAGAATAAAAGATATATAATCGAACCCTTGTGGGAATTTACACATTAGCTATAACTCACTCCATGCACGTTTGAAGAAGTCCATATTCCCGTAGAAAAGGCCTGGGTCAATTACAAACCATTGCGGTTCCAGCAGGTCCTGAATCCTTGCTAACACTTCAAAGGAATAAATGTTATAACGAAGTTTTTAATAGCAAAAAACTTAATATCAAAGCAATCATGTGGTTGCTTCAATAAACAAATGTAAAAAGATTTGGTAAATGTTTCTGATGATATTACACTGAAGCTTGGCAGTTTCTCTTTTGCACCGAAATATGACAAAATGCATTCTTGATAAGAAAATGAGGTCTGTTGTTTCTGTTTGAAGAAAATCGAGAATTTTTTTTTCTGTATCATGTGAAACGAATGCACAATATTCAAACTCACAGCAAGAAAAACTGGAGTGTATTTATTGTGCTACACCCCCTCTGAACATTATGAGCGTCGTGAAGTATAAGGTGAAATCGAGAAAAACGAGGGCAGATAGAGTATCGTCATAACTTGCGAATAAAACGAATGAGGTTAGACAAGCATCGGTAGGGTTTGGAGTCAGAATATGGTTGGATTCGGTAGGGGAATCGTGCATGTTGGAGTCAGGAGGCGGGATATGTACGCGTGGGTGTGAGCTGGCGAAGGAGTGGACAATAGTTTGAAAGGAGATTTGGCAAAGGAAATGAGTAATGGAGAACAAAGTTGATGTAAAGGCAGAATGGGTCATAAAGATCGATAATTATCTTTGCGAAGAATTTAGATGGAGATGTGTCGAGAGTGCGAGAAGGTTGAAGAAAGAGTGGTTGAAGAAGCGGGATAATGTATCGAAAATAACGGTTTGAATCACTACATACCCAACGGACGATATTTCTGCTTCTGCTAGCCTTACTGTAAATATGACACGTATGAACCTTTTGACTAAAGGCGATTTTATATCACCCGCGGAAGAAGGAATCACGTCGGTAGCGAGAGGGCGTGCAAACGACGAGACCTATCGGTGTGAGTTTCATTACGGCGACTTAATACGTGAGAGCAAGTCTCCAAATCCGCAGGCATGTAAATTGGACGGGGAGGATGACGTGGCAAAGATGGCTTTCTCCCACTTGTCCTTCAGTACTCACTGAATCGATGGCGAGCCAGGAAGGTGTGCTGGTTCAGTTAGAAGCTATTTTGGAGAAGGAGTAATAAAACTCACAAGTAATATTTACCTTATCGTACTGTTGGAGGCATAGACGACTCCATGCAGAGGGAGGTGTGCGGCTACTTCTTTAGAGTTATGTCTGATACTCGATTGATGCGACAAATGAGGAAGGGTTACGCGCACATTTTTCGGTGTTCCAGTGGCCTAAAGAGAACATTATATAGCTGCCGGTGATAACGTTCACTCTATTGCTTTGAATAATTCAATGCGGATAAATTGATGCTGTCTAGAGCGAAGTCGACGACACTTGATAGCCGATTAAAGTCCATAGATCCTTCCAGAGGTGAGACTCAAACTGCCTCCCCTGGTCTGTGGACACGGTCGAAGGTGTAGTAAAAATACAAACTCATGGCCATCTTTGTACAAATGCCTGAGCAATTGTTTCTCGCTTAGAAAGTATTATTACGTGACAATGGATGGCTTTACTGCCCATCGTGAAGTGTATCGGTTCATAAATTGCAAGTTAATAATAAGTGTGAACATTTGAGGGTGGATAACAGGCGCCTAATTCAACGTGTACCTGGTTACCCAAAACGTTTCACCAGGGGAATAAATTGCTGAGAGGTGCGACAGTGTGCCTGTTGCAACTTTGGATTTTTTTAGTGATACAGTTGAAGACACTTAGCGTTGTCTACATAGAGTTTTACATCTATTAGTAGGAACGTGCCAAACGAAATGCTTACTTAATTTATTTGACTTATGACTACTTTTTACACTATACCTGGGTGCGACTCGATCGTGAATGGTGTGAATACACCTTTCTGCGCATATGGTGAGGTTGGTAACTATGGATACGAAAGGAATGTGCGGAAGAGACGACGCATTAAAAAAAGGTTGGAAAACATAAAATTATCTAAACTTGTTTAGAAATATGTCGTTAAAAATGAAAGCACACTTAGGAAACAATCTTATCGTGAGTTGAGCTGCTAGACGAGTGATCCATTATCGTGAAAACGAAATATCAAATGTCTGTGTAAAGGAGAGTGATAGCGTTTAATTCGGGATAAGAGCATCGGCAGGAATGTTGTCTTTTCACTTTTATATAATGAGCGAATATTGGTGAATTGTGCAATAAATTAAAGGTGGCGGGCTTCACGAGGGTGACTGTTTTCAACTAGTGTGAAATGATTGATAATGGCTATGCGTGATGGATAATGATTCAGATTAACAACATGGAATATCACGATATTCTATTAGAAGTAACGGAAGTGCTTAATTAAGATAAATAAAATCTTGCGATAAAGAATTTTACCTTCCATGCGCTATTCTACCTATTTAGGTTATGGCTTGAGGCAACTTATTTTTAGAAAAGTAAAGTAATGTGACGTGCATTACTGTTAATCAATAAACTGTTGTACAAGGGACTGCACATAGCCAGCGAATCTGAAAGCTGTCACAGTGTCTAGATTGTCATCATAGAGTACGGAAGCTGTGACTAGGATTGAGTACAACTATAATAGTAACAAACGGAAGTAGGCAAGAGGCTCTACTTGTGGCGGTGAAAAAGGATTAGTTTGGCTCATCATAAATTCACGTCGTTCCATATATCTACAAGTCACAGTGACATGAAGCGCAGTAACCTTAACGTGAGATTTGCTATCAAGAAGATTTCGCGATTTGGAAAGAGGAGAGGAGAAATTTTTTAAGAACAGCGTGGATGGTTCTTAAATTTTAACCTAAAAAATAATTTACCATTCTCACCATAATAAAACGACGAGGAGATTCGAAACGCTGATTGTTTACCTCTCGATTATACCGGAAACTCACAACGAATGGCCTCGCTCCACTAACGTATATCACTCAAAAGGTACGTATTACTTCTGGTGCGAGGAATCTGTATGTTTCCAGAAGTAAAAGTTAGGGATAAAATGATTCACACCTTGGAAAGAGTTGAACAACACTAGACCAAATTCACATCTAGTCCTATGTAAAAATACTTGTCCTATGGATTGTTGAAAGTATGTTCTTATACCGGAGAGGCACTGGCAATCAATAAGTAGTCTATTATGTAGGCGAAAATGAAAGGTAAACCGCGTAATATCTTCGAGTTTAAGCAGAGACGTTGAGAATGATTGACTAGATATTTGGTAAACCGATATGGCGAATATCTGAAAGAAATTCCGTAACGAGGCCGAATAGGAGTGATAATGGTGCGAAGTCTTTATGAATGTCGTTCCGGATTGACTGAGGAATGAAATTTAACCAGAATGATAATTTAATCTATTTTTGATAAAAGTGACTGTAAACCATAGGATGAGGATGGTGAAATACATGGTTAAATAGGTTACCTCTATACCCCACGGTCCCGGGCGGGTAGATAGCCACTTTTAAGGCCATAGCAGATAATCGTCACTAGTTTCGACGTACGTACCCACATTCGGTTTGATGAACCATATGTATAGGTGAAGTATACGTTGTCAGACTATTGAAGGTCGATGATGCCGCTTCTCTAAGTAGAGATTCAAAAACTCTCTGAGGTTTTGGAAACTGAACAAATTGGTGCAGTCGCCGAGCGGGGATATAGCGGAATATGCTCGAGAGAGGTTTCAATGTGATAATTGACAACAATATGTTTTGCGGTGGGAGGAGAGGACTACTTGGGACTGGAAGAGAGTGAACTCTGTGAGAAATCTGAGTTATTAATTAATAGAATTCAAAATATTTATTATGAATATGGAGAAAGATGTATTATGCTACTGATATGGATAAAGCAGACGCATACGAATACAATGCGGATGAAGAAATGTGTCCTCGTAAAATTCAATGATAATGCGTGTTAGTGGTTCTATGATTCAAACATAAGAAAGGTTGAATCGTATTGTGACAAGAAATTCGGAACACTCTTATTATACGGATAAGGTGATTAGTCGGCTATCTGTGAGACCATTAATAATAATACACGTTATGACGAATGAGAGCGTTAAATGGAGTTCGTGCTATGAGGTATAATATAATATAGGTGTTATTGGTGTGTGTGCGTTGTGGTAGCGTGAGAGTAAGGAGCCCGATGGTTCTGGGTGTGTGTGCCGTAAGGAAAAGGAAGGGGAAAATGCGCGGAATGAGTACTCAAAGCAACCAGTGGTATAAGCTGGGGGAAGTAGAGAGGATACATTCCCACAAAAAGAAAAGTTTTTGGGCTCTACAATGACATTTGAAAGTGAGACTTTGAGTTGGCAACTTAGTAACCGCGACGAAATTTAATGGTAGTGGTGTTTAAGTTTAAATTCCCGAATGTGTGTGCCAAATTGACCGTAGTTTGATTCCAAAAACGTTGTAGGAATTCTACAAACTAACCTCGGCACTGTGTCTATTGCGAGAGAAGGAACAATAGCCTGAGGAATCAACACGAGGAGAAAGAAGGACGGTAATTGGACGCGAAGGAGAGTAGAAAGTGAGCGAGACGTATAATGAACGTCGTGTGTTGCGTAAGCTTGGAAGAGAGAAGAAATTATGGACAAATAACTCTGTTAGAATATGAGTAATTTGATGTCATTGTTGGAGGGGGGGAGCTATGCGCGGGTATGTAAGGAGGACGGGGAGGTCTGAGGGGACGAGTGAAATAATGGATGATGAGATGGATTAAGGATATCTTGTTCGAAGCTGTGTGATATCTGTTGTGGTGATTGATAAGGATATTTGTTTGTTTGATGAAGAGGAGGGGTAGGAGGAGGGGGGTGGGAGGAGCAGTGGATACAGCGATTACTAAAGCTGCAATTCCCTATATGATAGTTAAATCATGTCATGGATATCTGCGCAAAACTTACGTATGCGAGATAATCATAGAGCTATTTTCAGTGGGCAGGGCTCTCTGGGCGGTTGTTCGTGCCATCGCACTTGGACCCTAACTATTTACATTGCGGAATTTTAGTTGACGTCGGTGTTAAGTTATTAGTTCACTGCTGGTGGATCCGTGATAATGTGGCACACCTTGTGAAGTAATGTGGGTGGACATGTCAGGTATATGAGGCTAGTTTCGCTTTGTATTCTGTCAGCAAAAGAGTAAGCTAAGTTTCTGTAGATAGTCACACAATCTAGGCGTACGGCAGGATTAGGGCAAGCGTAATTGACATCTCTGGCAGACAGGAGTTTCTCAGGAAAGAGATGACGTACAATATATGTTGATGCACTCATTTCCCCAACAGGAGGCCGTCGAGAAGATTCGAGCAATAATAGTATACAAAAGGAGAACTGAGGGGCAAAAATCCACAAGAGAGCGCACTATCAAGCTTTTTTCACTGTGTGCGTCAGTTTATTCGGACTAAAAGTTCGGTTTTAAGTTGGTTTATTTAAGTCCAAATTAAGAGGGTGTAGGGTTGGGTTGTTGAAGAAATGTCAAAAGGAAGGTAAAACTCCTCAGTTGCGCTGTAAAAATATGGGAAAAACTATGAGCAATAGGATATTTATAAAGAGATATCTGAAAGTGGACGTCATTGTAGTAAACATTCAGCTTGGAAGCCGAGTTAAGTAAAGAGTATAATCATCGAGATCATTGGTTGAAACGAATGCCAGTGTTAGTAAGCGTTAGATGTTCTTCTGGAAGACAAGGCACTTTATAGTCGATTGACCGTTGTGTGAATATTCAGCTATTTTGGGGTCAGGGAAGGGGTATGGTTTAATTTAAAATTCCAAAATTTGATATAACATATAAATAAAAAAGAATGTGAAAAAATAATTTTTTGTTTTAATAAAAATTTGAGACGAGATATTAACGAACTAAAGATGACAACTATAGTATAGAACTAAATTATGAAGAAATTAAATGGTCTGAGAAACTTAAACTAATTATAGTAAAAATTTCAAAAAAAAGGGTGTAGTCAATATTGCATAATCAAAATATAATGTGGGCGCTTTTTATGGGACCAAAGGTGGGTTTTAATAATAAATAGTAATTTAAAATTGAAATGACAGACTCGCACTGATTAAAAATTATAAAACAAATTTTGTATGTTCGTAAATGTGTTAAATTTTTTTTTCAAATATTAGGGAAATAACTCTCAGTATCGTAAAATGAAGAAAGAAAGCATTTATATATAGAGATGGAGAATGAGATTTCTGGGTAGCCTACTAGGTATCGTTCTGGGATTGGAAATACGAAGTATCCTGTTTTTCTACTAAAAGGAGTCACCATAGATTTGGAGGAAGTCCATGCACTAAATCAAGAAAAGGTGGGTCAATAAGTACAACTTCGGTCGAAGTCGAATCTTGCTTAACACTCAGCGGAAAAATGATTATATTAAAAACATTAATAAGAGAAACAGAAAAGGTTTACAAAATACGCCACAACCTTTTGTAATATAGAATTTAAAATATATCAATAGCAAGTCAGTGTTGGCTGACCGCTCATAACCAAAATGTTTAAAAGGATTGTGGTAAAGCTGTACGAGATGATCGACCTTGAGAAAAGCCCCTTGGCGTCTTCTTTGCACGCTTTTTCCTGATCTTGTGGGGGCCGCAATAGATAACATATGTAAGGAAAAATAATATTTTGAGAGAAAATAGGTCGTGGGTCGTGAGATGGCGTGAGTTCTGACTTGAAAACGAGAATTTCCCTGTCCATGATGAGATAAGCTCGATGAAAAATACTAGATAAGAGTACACGGAAGAATAAATAAATGAAATTAATCTTATTATAATAACATTCCAAAGGTGAATTAGGGATAAAAAAGATAAACAAATATTGAAGGCATGAATCACTCTCACATTAACGCGAATAGACAAAGAAATAAATAAATAAAAATAAAAAATATAATCAATCATAATAATTTCATAAAAAATTAAATAACCAATATCATAAATTATAATAATAAATGAAATCCAAGATAATATTAATAATTATATAATAATAAATAAAGTGATGTAAAATCAAATAATAATAATAATATATAATAGCTATTTTACAATAATAATAATCTTAATAAATATGTAATTTAACCCATTCATTAGATGCATAACTTTCAATATCAAGTGTTTTTATATATTATAAATATATATTTAATGAAGCTGTCTTTTGTTAATTTAGAGCCAAAAATGGATGTCTAAGGTGACTGAGTAATTAAGACCTAGATATGCAAGTGTTCTTCCCGCTTAGAAACAATTTATTTATATATATTAACTTGTAAAAAATATAAAATATTAAACATAAAAAATATAGGGTTAACTAAAAAAGGTAGCAGATACCTTTCCTCCTCACGATGCAGGAGTACGCACCGGTTTCAAATGCTGGGAGCAACACCATCGGCAGAAGGGTAAGACGACGGAACCTATACGAGTCAGGCGAAGCCTATGTAGTATATAATTGATCAGTAATACACACAAAGAACAGACAAGATGAAGACTAAAATCTAGATTACAATATAAATTACAACCTATTAAAAAACAACAAGAGTCACATGAAAATACGTAAACGTGCCATGTGAGAGGTAAAGCAAACTCAAGGAAGGAAGGTGAAACAGTCGAGGAAGAAGGAAAAAGAAGAAGAAGGCATGGGTGAAATCGGAGGGAACACCTAGAGAAGAAAGTAGCTGGCGGTAATAGCTTACATGGAACGGCGCAGTAAGTGAAGATATACAGATAAAGTGGAAACTGTTAAGAGAATAGTGACTACCACCACTCGTGTAGGGAGAGGAAGACCAGGAACCAATTCGTCGAAGGGAAAGAATGGAAATTAATTGAGGAAGGAAAGTATCCACCGCAGGTGTGATAGACACGCGCGCAAAGCTATATAGTAATGACTCATCTAAGTACTAAGATTTTATCGAGTAGAGACGGTTGTGTGGAAAAATAAAATAGCGGTCAGAAGAATCAAGGTTGACTCAGGTTTTAAATACGTTAACGGCCGAAACATTTTCCAACACGAGTTCCCTTTTGAATTGTGAAAAAATGAGGTCGGACGAGAGACGAAGAGAAGGTACAGGACACAGATATATGAGCGGTTGTAAAGGAAAAACGATGAGATCATGAACGATGAACCATGAGTAGCAAGAATCTCACATTTTTTTTTGCGGAATAAGTAAACCAAGCAGTCGACTCTCTTGGGAACTGAGCCAGCGAGCAAAAGAGAACAAGAAGAAACAATAGAACGAAACTTAGAGAGAAAAGAAGGCATATAACGTCATGTAAGGTCAAATGAGAGGAGAAAAAGAAAAAAGAATCACAGATCAAGAGGTAAGTACCGCAGGGTGAACATAGGACTTAGTTCGTCTGCCAGGAAGATATCAATCTTTCCCTTATCCGACAGACCGAAGCAAAAACAGAAGGATGGTGGACTCGGGAACAGTCCAAATGTATTTGCGGCATTTAGCACGACACGCTAGCCTGCCTAGAGCCTGTTAGATATGCACATGAAGTGCCTTTCGTGGTTCATAACAGCAAAATTTCCTTGAGGGTGATAAGTCTCCCAATAGTCCTCTCCCCGCGTGCACACCTGTGTAATTTGTTTCAAATAGTAAAGCCAAAGAGAGGAAGATAAAGCAACATCATCCAAGGACAACCGATCACCAAGTGATCGAAGGAACGAGACAACTTGTGTGCCCCATATAATCAAAGGTTGAAAGTAGACGGAGAACTGGCACCCCAAAAAACGAGGTAGCCTCCACCCAAAGGTAGTAAAGAATGTGCCATCCATAATTAAGCATATTCTTCCCGCAGTAGGAGAAGAAAGAGGATAACTTATCAGCCAAAAAGTAATTAATGTGTCAACCATAGAAATAAATAATTAACTTGGTTTACCACACCGCGAAGGCGGAAGAAGAGCTCAGATAACAAGATCAACTTGAGTGGTACGAGAATCAAAACGATCATAAGCAGAAGACACTATATATGGAAAATGACAAGAGCTAAGGAGGTATATAGTGAAATTGTCTATAATGAACTTGGTTTTTTGACCAACAATCACCCAAATGAAGAGCACCAGAAGCAGATGTCCAGTTGAAATAGGCTGTTAGTGATTTAGCCCTCCATCCTGCCCCCATGACCTCAAAAATACAACCGAGAGGATAAAATTTTTGAGAACGCACGAATAGCAGGCATGCACGAAAGAGAAATGAAGTTCAGAGAAAACCTGTTTTCGAAAAATACCCAGCGCAAAGAGAACATAGAGGACCGGACTCTGCATAAGTACGAATTTGGTCGACAAAAGGAAGGATACATTAATCAAGAGTAAAAGAAGTTTTGAAGTTTGATAGAAAGTTATCAGCAGGAAGAATAAGATCCTCCCTTCTTGAGCAACAGAGAGAGCATATGCTGAGTAAAGTTCTATATGTAGGAAGGCGTATTGCATTTACCTGTGCGCGAAATTATAAGAGATAAGAGACTTGAGAGAGTTAATCATGACGCGAGCCCGATGTGCACGTATGATCAATAGTTAGTAACTTGGGCAGACTAAACATCCAGAACGATAATTCCAACGAGTATGATAGTGTTACGAAGTAACCGAAACCGAATAAAGAAGAAGTTCTATTGTGAAATAGAGTATCGTGAGAACATAAAACTGTACGATTTCAAGAAAATTCAATAAAGAGGTGATTTACAAGATGAAGGCTAAATAACAAGCGAAAAATCACGAGACACTCAACCCATGATCAAAAGGTTACTGTATGCGGTGTACAGCATGGATGGACAAAGTTTCTGAAAGCAATTAAAAAAAGCTGAAGCAAAGCTCTCCTGCAGTTGCTCTAGTGAAGCTCTACAGCGTGATCGAAGTTGTGCCGTCTATAATAGGGACGAATTTCGCATCGTTGTTCAGTGAAAAACATAATGGAAAATAGAAGAGTGTTGTTGGACAACATAGAAGTTTATTTAGAGCTCTGTTCAAATACAGGCCTCACAGCAGCATCACTCGATTTCATAATCGCATTTGTCGAGGAGACCAGAGACGACCTTGAACATGCAAAGCAGCTGCCTAACTGGACAGCTAATATGGCTGCAAGCTCCTTTGGGTGAGGAAGAGATAAATTTAAGGGGTGGGAGGAAAGCACACACGTGAGTGCACGAAGATCTTTTCTGAGTGTGGTAGGTAAGAGGATATAATCACGAAATAGCTAAACACTAATCAGGTAGTTGAGAGAAAAATAAGCCAAGATAGCAAATTTACTGGCCAAGGAAAGATGAACGAAAAGCAATCACCATATAAGAATGAGCATTTAGAAAGTATTAAACGAGACACAAGCTTGTAGAAAACGAGATGATACACTGCGAAGATTGTGAGAAGATGCTCTCTCTGGAGAGTCGATTGGGAGGCAATCTTATATGTATCTATTCTAGTCGTCACAGCATATACAAAAGAAGTGGTAAACCCACGTCCAACACATGATCTAGGTTAAAAGCGTATAGAAAGCAAGCCTTAGGATGCCTAGAGAACCATTTGAAACGAAGAACGGCCAAATGGAATTCAAACCGAAATTTACATAAAAAATCTGCACAAAGGAGTTTGCAATACAAGTTTTTAGGACAATCACTCTATGGTTTAACTGGAATCTTGAAGGCAAGCAGATTTTAAGTCTAGACCGAAAGAATATAATGGGGCACCTCATGTAAGAAGAAGTAAATCATCGAAGGTCGGAGGAAATCAAGAATACATATAAGTTATCATTGGCAACGAGATATCTTTAGCAATTTAGTAGTAGGTAGTTCCCAACAAAACGAAAAGAATCTGGCCCTTTTTTAACCAAATGTGAAGCGGAGAAGCGTAAGAAGAAGTAGAAGGGGAAACAATACCCTTTCAGAACCATGTCAAATTCAACACGCGCAATCTTTAACACATTTCTGGAGGAAGTCTGCGAGCCTTGCAAACAGGAGGACTACCTTTTGTCTCAATGTAATGCATTACATGGTGAGACGCAGGAGAAAGATTAGAAATAGGCTGGATTAAGTCAGAAAATTCAGAATGCAAAAGAGCGTGAAAAGAAGAATAAGAGGAATCAGGAAGATTGATACCATAAATAGAAGAATCAAAAGGAACAGCATTACAAGAAAGAGAAGTAGTGTCATCAAGTAAGGGCCATCCATATGCCTAAGAATATTTGAAATGACTTTATTTTCAATATGTGTAATGATGTTTTGTGTTAACACGTCGGACAAGAGATATAGTCAAACGGAAAAGAACGACGCAGTCCCAACTCAGATAAAGTGTGAGAGAACATTACGCAGCTCCCGTAGAATGAAAGCAGAAAGCGACGGTCGGAGGGAAACAAAAACGGTGGAACATCTAGAACGCAAAATAGGAAACTACTGCTCGGAATCAATAAGAATAAGAACATGATAAATTAAGAAAAAGTTAACCAATATACAAATAATACGTAAAGTGAAACCTGCAGAAGGGACATGCATGTTACAATTTCAGGAATAAATAAAGACAGAAAAAGAATCAACAGAAATAGGAACTGAAGTAGGAGCCGTAGTAGTAGTATTAAGCATTAACTCGAAATGACCGAATAAAGAAATAGTAGGAATTATATAAAAGAGTACGAATCCGTAAATTAGGAATAATGAAGGAATTGATCACCAATGGAGGAGGAGCGAACGATCTAACCGTGTTACCTACACCTCTAGAGGGGAGTTTCTACCTGAAAATACCTGCCTATTCTGTAAATTATTATGGGTAGAGAATGCAGTTTAACTAATAAGTGCTCTTATATAAAATAATATATAAATATAATATATAACAATCATAAATAATTGATATAATAATGATAGTAGCCATAGAGGTAGAAAGCCCATAAGGTATGTGTGAATAAAGAAAATGAAACGGCAGAAGGTGATAGGAGAATGAAGATCTTAGTGCCCGAGAAGATGCAGGTCTAGGGATTTGCTAGACAACTCCGAGCACAACAAGAGATACGGACATTTGTGTTTGGTGCGAGAAAGGCCAAGCGGGGATATAATAGTTTATGAAATGACTATAATCAATATATTGAGTTCAAATCAAGGATAAGATAATGTTTAAGTTAAAGTAAAGGGTTAAAAGATTGATAATTTTGAGAAAGATTGGAGAGATGATAGAGTTACAAAGTGAGAAAAGTTAAAGGAAGTCAAAGAGTAGAATGATAAGTGAAGCAGTCGAGGATAGACTGAAAGATATATGAAAGGAAGTATGAAAGATAGAGATTATGTAAACATAATTTGAAGAGTAGAATAGTTTAAATAGATATATAAGAAATGAAGAGTGAAAAGAAGAAGAAGGCATATATCGCGAGTAGAAGAAACCTCATAAGGGGTTAAAAAGAAGGTGATAAATGATTTATCAATTAAGGAAAATTGAAAAAAGTACATTGAAGGGGAACGAATAATAATATCCGCACGTTCAGCTAAATCTTGAAGAGAAGAAGAACAAGGCGTACTTCACCATATGAGAGAAGCAGGAAGTTCTAAAAAACTTACATTTCGGTCCAGGAAAAGAGTGCGAAAAAGAGATTGGAGTTTAACTTATCAGCTAAAGAGGCCAGAAATAGGATTAACAAAATGCATTACGGGTTTTGAACCATCACCAACCTATATTATATATATACAAAGGGAACGAATGATTATATTAAAAAACTCAAATTTCTTTGAATTAGAGAGAACGATGACTAGCATCAGAAGTAGATACGAAATGGTAAAATTGGTGCTGACGGTAATATAATTCACAAAAGAGTAAGAATATAGGAGGAAGATGAAGCCGAAGTCTAACTGAAGGTAAGATTAGGGATTGATTCCTCGCAGCTTACTAAGGGAAATGGAGAGTGCAGAAAAGCAATAGCTTTCTGTCTCATCAAGAAGATTATCTAGTAAGAAGCAAAACGGAGCATAACGCCGAGAGAAAAGTAATAAGCAAAAAAAGGGGAGGTGTGCCTTGAATTTAATTTTTTACGAGAAATATTGTTTTGGAAAAGAACTGCAACAAAACAACAAATGCGTTTTGCCTAAATTTGTTCCGTTTGCTATGGTGGGTGTTAGGTCCGAGAGAAGAAATTTACAAGTTCGAGAAATTTATTTTCCAAGATAATTTATTATCTGAAAAAGCGATAATATGCCAGTAGTTGCCGGCTAAAGTTTGCAACGAAAGAGGAGGCCACGCTGGATAACTAGTTGATGTGTGGTTTGTAATTGCTGTGTTTACAAATTTCATTAATTGGTTTAGAAATGTATGCGAATTTGTCCGAGGTGACTTGCGTTATACCAGAATTAGTTGTTGGTGTGGAAAATCATAATAATAAAAGGTAGTTAATGGCCTGGAGGATGAGAAAAAATATTGAGAGATAAAAAGTACATCTGAGAGAGAAATACGTAATGTCGAGCCCAGAAGAAGGAATAGAATCAGCAGAGATAAACATATTATTAAAGAGCGTAGTAGAAGAACAAATTCAATAGTAAATATGAGTGTATTTACAAGACGATTGCCCCTGTAAAACAAAGCATTATGTAATATAGGTAGTGTCATAGAAAAAGTTAGTTATGCCAATAAGTTACCTATATGTGACTAATTAGTAAGAGTTTAGTAAAAGCTGTAAATACTAAGTAGTTGGGGACCTGTTAAATGAATTGAGATTATATAATTATTTCCATAGTTAAGTTTTTACCGATACAACCAAAGAATCTGAAAATGGAAAGAACTCGTCAAGGTCTCGAAGGTATGAAACAATAAAATTAATAACAAATTTTTTCAGGAGAATAACAATAACAAAGTAAAAATCTAATATATAGTTAGAAGGTAGACAGTCTCATTTTAACCTACAAATATCGCTTAATTATGGTTATTAATAAAGTGGTAATATGATACCTAATATAATATATAAATAAATAATAATAAATAAATAATAATATAATAACAATAAAAAATAATATAGATAATTATAATCTAAAATTAATAGATAATATATATAAATATAATAATAATAATGATAATAAAATTAAGAATGTAATAGCATTGTACAAAGCTAAATATGTACTAAAACTTACAAAATAAAATAATAATAATATAAATAATTAAATAACCAATAATGAATAAGTAATCCGGCTTTAATAATCAATAAAATACACCAAATAATATAATTAATAAATATATAATAATAGATATAAATTAGAATGAAATTGACAGACAACCTATAATAAATAATAATAAATATAATTATAAAATAATATAATTAACAAAAAATGATACTAAGCTTTTTATTAATCTTGGTTTAGGTAAGTAAAAGTCCCAACTCTTAATAAGTGAAATTACAAAGTACATCTTAAAAAAATAAGCCAATTTCCCGAATGAAGTAATAAACACATTTAATATATGTCGTTTCATTCTCGTATAACTTGGCTTCTACAAAATAGAAAGCAAGGGAACACGGAATAAGAAGACTTAAAAGAAAGCCAAGTTTTGGGGTACATTAAAGAAAGGCTTAAATTAGTTTTAACTATACACCAGACAGCTGGTGGAAGCTCTTTATCTGTGGTGTGTTATATGATGACAATCACTTAATATAACTTGATCTAACCAACCAAGGGGGTGACTAACGAACTAACTAATAACTACTAAATTATTGGAGCGAATACTTTGATATTCACAGATAAATATTAAAGAATAATACATTAAAACTATTGTTAGAATTAAAAAAGATTAACCCAATATACCATCCAGCAATTATTGTGGACTCGACGGCCGAAAAGAATAATTAAATTTTGATGCGAACATATTAACATTTTAATTAAGGTACAATTTTTGTAGGACAGCAAGATGTTCCAAAATGTATTCTTCTTGATTCCGGAATTGAAGGAAAACTAATTCTTTGGATATAGTAGAAAACAATGAGATAGGTCTATAGTCTATATGAAGCATGGTTGTCAGGTGGTCTCTTTGGTTTTAGAATAGAGATTATAATATGAAACATGTGGAATTTATACCAAAAACAATTAGTATATTACTTAGAAAACTTACACTGACCTCAATGAGACTTGAATTCTCACACATAAGATAATACATATTAATAACTATATTAGGATATAATTGATTCACATGCAAATTCAAAGCTGCAAAAGGAAAAAAACAAAAATACGAAATAAATTTATAAATATAATTCTTATTAAAAATTACAATAATTAAATTAATCTGACTTATTGCATATGAATGGCTTATGATAATGAAATAAATAAAGATAAATAATATAACAATAAACCTATATCTTTAAAATTACTTTAGAATTAAAGAAATAAAGTTATTTTTTGAATAAAAACCTGCAAATATTTCAAAAAATAGCTTTTAATTGTTGTAATTTAAAACTTAAAAAACTTAGTCAAGAGAAAAATTGATCTATTTAAATAACTTAAAATAGTTGCTTTACCAGAACCACCTAAAGCCTAGATTTAAATTTTAAAAAAAAACTAGAAATTTAACAATGTAAATATAATAAATTATAAAATATTAAAAAACTTTAATATTGAAATTATATTATACAGATATAATTAATATCATATTACTTAATTTAAAAATATATAACTTTTATATACTATATATATTATTATATATATATAATAATTATAAGTATACCAAGTATAACTAAAACGCCATATATAACCAATTATTAATAATAATTTTATTTATAATATACCTATATAATTAATAAATATAATATATTATCTACATTAATAACAATCTTTCAATAAAATATTATTTTATAAGATTTATATATACTCACTATACTGCATAGAAAATTATTTCTGTGAAAGTGAAATAGAATAAGAGTGCTTCAATAAATCTACGTCAATTTTTATAAAAAAGGAAGTCTATTTATTCTAAAAGTTAATGAACAAATGTACTGTTGTTATGCTTTTTTTTTTTATTTTTAGTTAATTTATTTTAATATTTATATTTACTACATTTATATTTAAAAATTATTAAACTAATAAAATTCAATTTTTTCTATTTATTCTTAACTAAATTTATAAATTTATTATAATTTAGACATTCTTTTAACTATTTTTCATATATATACCCTATATTATTATGTTTATATCATTAAATTTTATTATTTATCCTTTATTCTAGTAATAATATTTAGGGATTTAGAAGATCAAAATTATTATTTATTATTGTTCCATATATACGTGGTAGTAATATAAAAACTTCCAAATTCTTTTTTTAAGAAATTTTTGAACAAAATATAATTTATATTCCATTATTATTTAAAAATTATATGATAATAATTGAAATAAATTTATCTAACATCATTTAATATTTTCTTTTTCGATGGGTATTATTCCTGTATTGTCAGTATTATTACTCACTTGAAAACTATTAGATATGCAGTAATGTTTGAAAAACCTATATAATTATTTTCTGGACCTTTTATATTTCTTAATTAATAATTTTGGTTATTCCAATTTATTTTTAAATTCTGAATTTTATTTTAGATTTATTTTTTCTAATTTGGGCATAAATCTACTATATTAACTTTTTATTGTTAATCATTTAATATTTCTTTTACCCTATTCGATATACCTACAAATTTAATAACCAAGGGTTCACTTTCAATAAGATTAATTGACAGTTGTTTTCATTATTTTCCCTTTTTTACTTTTATTATATTTTACTTATTTTTTATTTTTAATCTAATTTTTTTTCCGAACAAGTTTAACGGCTCGTTTACTTTTTTTGGTTTTGGAATAAGTTCAATTCGCGCCGAGAGCAAAACTTCCCACTGTAAATCCTAAACACATTTAATATGAGAGCGAATTTTTCGGCTTTCAAGAGTGAGTGTCCAACATCGATAAAAGGGATTATATGTAATTGTACCTCGTATAGGAAGAGAAAATAAAAAACAAACAAAAACCTTGTTATCCCTTGGTTTATCAATAATGTTCTCATGGCCCGGGGTTTGCCCGTTAATTAGTTGTGAGCAAAATAAAAAAGGGAATGCTTTGAAATCTAATCGTTTTATTTTTCCAAACTCCATTTGGTTTATCAAGCGAAAAAACCGCAATGGCAGTTTAAACTATTAAAGGATGAAGAATATAGGGTTTGTATTATTATTATTATTAATTTTAGTTTTATTATTATTATTATTATTAATTGTTTTTTATTATTTTATTATTTATTATTTTATTATATTTTTTTTTTATTATTATTTTATTATTTATTATTTTTTATTATTATTATTTATTATATTATTATTTTATTATTATTATTATTATTATTATAATTATTATTATTATTATTATTATTTATTATTAATTATTTTATTATTATTATTATTATTATTATTATTATTATTGTTTTGATGTTTATCGTTGAAGCATGTATTAATTTTCAGTCTATGATATTTATAATTATTTCATCTAATTCACATAATTATAATTATTAAATGTGTCTCTATAATAGCTACTGTCATTGTCCAGGCCATTAGATGATCTGAAGAGGAAAAATTTAAGTTAATATTTAAGGAGATCTGAAAAGGAAAATTAAAGTTAAATTTAGACGAAAGTTCCTCCATTTTCTGCTTCTTTGCTTTTTTATTACAGTTTTGACTCATATTGAGATTCAAACTTGCAAGAATGAGCTTTACCTTTAATCGATGGTATTGTATTTGATGCGTTTTGAAAGATTACAAAAGAAATATTGAAAATGGCATTTGTACTTATCTGCGTAGAAAAAAATCAGAATTAGATAAAATCTGCTGATTTATTAAAGAACCATTTTTGAGAAAGTTGGGATATGATGGAATAGGTAGATATGCTTCAACTTTAGCTGATAAGACAGCAAGAAGAATTAGCAAGGGCTGGTTAGGACTGGAATCCAAATGTCTGATATATTATGGAAAGTAGCTTGTGATGTGTTGAAGACAAATGCTGAAAGACGTCGAATGTACTAGGAAGATATAGTTAAAGTTTAAACTGTGTTAACAAAGCCGGATTGCTAACCACAGCGAAGCCTTCACCTCTTGTGAGAAGAAATGAAGCAAGAGAGAATGTTAGATCGTTGATTAATCTTTTAAAATATTACAGGACTATAGAGAGGGTTAAGCTTTTTGCTGTCTCCAACTCAAGCTTCATCATATTATAATACCCATCTCCAGCTTAGGTATAAATTACTTAGAGAAGTTCCCTCATAGAAAATTACGGCAATTCCTGTGAGGTATGATACCTTTATTTAAAAAAAAACCAAAAAAAAAAAAAAATATAATAAATACAACATAAGAAGTACTAATTTTAATTCATTCTCCACTACATGATAGTGTAGCGATAGTGTGTATGATAGATAATCGAATCCGCGTAAATGTGAAAGTCCGTGTTTCGATTCCAAGGAAGAAAAACAACTAAAAACCAACACGACCTCACGAACTGAAATATTTTATTTCTGGAATTAACCAAAACCAACCAATATACTATATATAATATATAATATATATATATATATATATTATATATATATATATATATATATATTATATATATATATATTAATATTAATATATAGTATTAATAATACTATATCTATTATATATATATTATATAATTATATATATATATATATATATAATATATATAATATTAATATATGTAATATATAACATATATATATATATCATATATATATTATATTATATATATATATAATATATATATTTATATTATACTATATATCATACTATTATATATATATATTATAATTTATAAATAGAGATATATATATATATATATATATATATTTAAGTATATATAATATTATTAATATAATATATTATTATAATATATATATATATATATTATACTATATAATTATATATTATATTATTAATATATATTTATAATAAATATATATATAATATAATATTATATATTAATATATATATATATATATTATATATATATATATATATATTAATTAATTAATATATATCTATATATATATTATATATAGTAACAAAACGCTTTATTTAAATATTTTAATAACTGACTAGGAATGGTATAGTGTGTTATTTGTATCTCGTATTTAATATATGTATAGCTGTGACACTGCAAGAACAATGCAATTATAGTGATTTTATTTATTATTAACTAAATCCATTTTGTGTACACCTTTTAAAATTTATCCGATCTCATTCACAGATGTCTTTCACAAATCATATGATATGGCCAAAGTATAGAATTAAACAAGTGCAATCTAAGCTTAAAATCCACATTATATATAACGGAATAATATAGATATATATATTATCATTTATAGTTATAATATATATAATATCATATTATATATATAATCAAATAATTATTGTTTATATAATTATATATTATAAATATATAAATCACTACTAAATCGATTTCTTTTATTGAGTTTTATGATTTATCATATTTATTTTTTTTTTTATAATTTTATAATTTTTATTTATTTTTTTTTTTAATGCGAGTATATAATATATAAATAGAAGCTTTATATATATATAAACCTTTATATATTATATATATTATATTCATATATAAGTAGATATATTTATTAATTAAATTATATACTATTATATATAATTATATATATAATTAATATATATAATATAATAATATATATATACCCTTTTTTTTATTTATACTTTATTATCGTTATTATTATATATATATATGAGATATAATATATATATAATCAATAAAAATCAATTATATATATATAATTTATAATATATATAATTCATATTTCCAATATATATATATATATAATATCCAATATATATAAGTTAAATTAATATACTCATATAAGAGTTATATATAATAATACTATATAAAGATAAAATATTTTGTAAAATATTATATTAAGAATCTATATATATATATAAGAAATTTATTATAATAGTAGTTAAACATTTATTATATAAAATATATAGCTATATATGTTATATACGGTATATAGGCTATAATGTCATATTTGAACTTTAATATACTGTATGTATAACAAAGTTTCTTTTTTTCACAGAAATATGATCGTATGAAGATTTGCGCATTTATAGTATTTTGTATATATGTAGACTAATATTATATAATAAGTTATTAACCAGCTAATATATCTTTTCAATATTTTACTTTGCATCTTTTCACCATCATAAATAATTAAAGTAAAGCGCATACAAATAAACCCCATAAAAAATAAAATCTATAAAAATAATAAATACGTAATATATAATTTAAGAGTTATATTAAAATATATATAATTATGGATTTATTATTAAAATAATCACTCATAATATATTGAGTATTTTTATGTTTTTTTAAAAAAACCTATATAAATGGATTATTATATTTTTACTATATACTAAGTATATATATACTACTCTAAATATAGGACTAAATAACTTATACTATATATATATTAATTAGTATATATATCTATAATATATATATTATATACTATCTATATATGTGTGTATATATAATATATATCATGTATAAATACTATTTTAGTTTATTAATACAAAGCATAATTTTTTTTTTAATTAATTATAGTAGTATATCTTTTTATATTATTATATAATACTATTATATATATATTATATATATATATATATATATTATTATTAGCTTGATTATAATTCTTACATTAGATTATGTCTAATATATTATGTGTTTATAAACTGTGCAAATTTAGATACTATAATTTGATTATATTTTACTTTATTTATTAATTAACATACCTTTATTTTCATTTGTTTTCTCCATATACTTATCATACCTCTCCTCTTATATCTCAAATCTTCATCCTCTCTCTCTCTATAATTTTTCACTACATCTCTTTAAGCTCTCTCTCTCTCTCTCTCGCCTCTCTCTCTTTCTCTCTCTCTCTCTCTCTCGATTTCGAAAGCGACACGCAGTTGTTGAGCCTCAGGATAAATTTTGAAAATGCTTCTAGAGAAAGTCGGTTAAAGTGAGAGAGAGTGGCCAAGAGATTAATCAAGAGAGAGAGGAAGATAGAGAAAAAAAAGAGAGAGAGAGAACCTTTTCCCTAATTTTAGGGATGAAACAACGCAGACCCGTCTATACAATCATGATTGAAATGCCATTGGACGAGAGGACCCAAATGAGCCCAATGGTCTATGCAACATGAAAGTGTGTCATAGACGAGGCAAGCGCTTCCATTTTTTAGAGTACTAGAAAATATTTGCAGGGAATTTAATTCTTCTCTCTCTCTCTCTCCTCTCTCTTCTCCTCCTCTTCATCTCTCTCTTCTCTCTCTCTCTCTCTCTCTCTCTCTTACACTTTACACTTCCTCTCTTTTTAGCCTGTTGTTTCTCTCTCATTACTCTCTATCCTTCTATTTCCTCACCCACTTTCTCTATTACCCCACCTTCTTCTCTCTTTTCTCATTACATTAATTATTAATTAAAATTTTATTAAATGAAACTACAGTAGGAAATTAAGTAATGTATTTATTTAATTTAATTCAATGACAAGAACTCTAAAGAGCAAAGCATTAAAGTGAAAATTGCAAAAGTTGATTTAAAAATATAAAATATAAATACAGTAAACTGCTTCTTACATGAATACTGCATATATATAACTATATATAGTATATAAATATATATTAATATATATATATATATATATATATATATAATATATATATAAGCTATAACTTATATATATATTATATATTAATATATATATACTATAATATATAGAGAGAGAGAGAGAGAGGAGAGCAAGAGAGAGAGAAGAGAGAGAGAGTGAAGCATACACCTCTTAGAGAACGCTCATCTAAATAAACCAGATTAAAATATCTATATACCCGGATCTTTATAAAGTAGGATGTACTTCCTCTCTTCTCTCTCCAATCTCTTCTCTCTTTCTCTCTCTCTCTCTCTCTCTCTACTCTCTCTCTCTAATTTCTACTCTAGCTCGGATGTCATCCCTCTTTATCTCACTATCTAATTGGGGAGCCCTCAACTACTCATATCTCTTCTCTCTCTCTCTCTCCTTCTCTCGTCTCTCTCTTTTTTTTCACTCCTATCCCTCTCTAATACATTTATTCTTCTTCTCATCTCTCTCTCTCTACTCTCTTCTTTCTCTCTTCTCTCTCTTATTAATTTATCTTAATTAATGTAAATAAAATAAAGAAAGAATAAAATACTGCTCAATAAAAAAGCAAAATAAAAAATTAAAAAGGATAAAAGTAGAAATGATTTTTTTTTTTTTAAATAAAATTTCTCTAAATATGAATATTTGACCAAAATGAAATGTATAACCAGAACTGAGAATAGGATATCAAATAATAATAATATATATTAATAAAATAATAATTATAATAATATAATAATATCTAAATATAATAATAATAATAATAATAATACATAAAAATCAATAATAAATATAATAATAATAAATAATAATAATAATAATAATAATATAATATAATGAAATAAAATAAATATAATAATAATTAAAATAATAATAATCAATAATAATATAATAATAATAATAATAAATATAATATAAACTAATAATTAATAAATAATTACATAAACACACATAATAATAATAATAAATAATCAATAAATAATAATATCAAGTTACTACATAATAATAATTTTCAATTACGTAGATAATAAATAATAATAAAATAAATAATAAAATAATAAAAATATATTAAGATAATAAAAATCTACGTCGGGAATTAATACTAAATGTTTCGATCGTTTTAATCTTTTATCAATAAGTCTGTAATATATACATAACTACAATATATACTATATAGAACTAAATTAGTATATTATATAATATATATATATCATCTATATATATTCTAATATATATAATTATTTATATACACTATATAATTAATATTAATATATTATAATACATTGATTAATAGTATAGTATTTGCTTATATTTTAAGATAATTATTTAATATCATTATTATTATTATAATATTATATATTTAATTTTATTAATTATTTAATAATAATTTATTATATAATTTAAATAGTAAGTACAAATAATTTAAATATTATCTATATAAAATGATATACATTAGTTATAATTCGGCAAAACTTATAAATAATTACATAATTATTATAAAAATATATTTGTGGTGGGGTTGTCGTATATATATAATAATATATATAATATAATATAATATAACTATATATATATATATACATATATATAATATATATATATATATATTATATATTATATTATATATAATATATATTATTAATATATATATATATTATATAATATATATATTATAATAATAATATATATATATATATACTATATATATATATATATTAAATATATATATATATATACTAATATAATATATTAATTATATATAATACTATATATATAATATATATATTATATATATAATATATATATATATATATATTATAGTATATAATATTAAATTTATATATATATATATACTTAATAAATAAATATTATAATATATATTATATAAATATATATATTTATATATATATATATATATATATATATATATATATATATATATATATATATATATATATATATATATATATATATTTATTAATATGTCTTTCAGTCAAGTAATAAATAGTTCTAATAAATTAATAAACTACTCATTGCTAAATAATATTAATAATACTTTTATAGTTACTAATATTAATAACATAATATTAATAATAGTAAAAAATAAAGAATCGATACTGAGAATCGATACTAAAGAATCGATATTAAAGAATCGATGAAAGTGGGAAGATAAAATATCGAAAATGGAATACGAGGAAAACCTTTTAAGAATTATTATAAAATTTCATCGATTATTATTAAAGTTGATTTTATCCTCCTCTTTATTATTATTATTATTATTATTATTATTATTATTATTATTATTATTATTATTATTATTATTATTATTATTATTATTATTATTATTATTATTATTGCTTTTATAATTATAATATTACTATTGTTATTATTTTACTTATTATTGATTTTTTTAATTATTACTTAATTATTATTATTATTTATTATATATTATATTAATTATTATTATTATTATAATATATTATTTATTATATTATTATTATTAATTATTATTATTATTATTTATTATTTATATTATTATTAATCTATTAATTATTATTATTATTAACCCTTGGTTTTATGCTTAAAATTAATAATTACATTATTTCTTAACTATCTAATTATATATATATACTATATATAGTATTATATATAATATATATATTATATATTAAATATATAATAATATATATTATATATATATATTATATTATAATATATATATATAATATATATATATAATATATATATATATTTAATATATATTATACTAGTATATTTATATTTAGGAATTTAAACATTTCTTGCAGTTCGTTTTGACAAGTATTTTACTAAAAAAAAACTTCAACTAAATTATAAAGTTTTCGACAAAAAAATAAAAAATAAATATATCAAAACTGATAAATTAGAAGAAGCGATGATAATAATTAAGTAACAATGAAAAATAATTTTTTTCCTCAAAATAATGAACAATAAATTTTATGTGGGAAAATATTTAATATCATTTATACTATATATTTTGTATGTTTGATTAAAAAATATAGTGTAAGGATTATACTTGTTAAAATTGAGAAATTGTTAATAGTATATAATTTATTTTTTAAATATTAGATATATATTTAGCTGGTAAACTGATATTTATGTAACAAAATAAAAATACATTATTTAAATTTGTTTTTAGAGGTAACTGGACATTGAATGTTAATTTAATGTTATATTTAATGCCAATAATATATACTATTAATATATATATATATATATATTATATATATATATTTAATTAATATACTATATATATAATTTATATATATACTATATATATATCATATATTAATTATATATTATATATTAATATATATAATATATATATATTATATATATATATTAATATTATATTATACATAATATATATATATAATATATATATATTTAATATAATATTAATATCTATATATATATATTATTATTTTTAATTAATAATAATATTAATATTTTTATAATCACATATAATATAATATATATATATATATATATAATATTATATATATTATATATATTTGGCAAATGGCGCAAAATCGTGTGAGACGGGTGGTTGGATACGTTAATATGCTCACGTCAAAAAACTCTGCCTCTAATGTCAGCTGTTAATAACAATTTGCCCTAAGTGCGTTTTATTCTTCGAAATATTTTATGTACTAATATATATATATATTATATTATAATATATATATACTGGTAACTATGGGCTAGTATAGTCTGATAGAGTTCTACGAGTCAGTATGACTATATATATATATACTATATATATTATATTAAGACTAAGACTAGTATATAAATATACTAGCATATATATATATATAATATATATATGTAGAATTTTGTATACTTTATTTCAGATTTGTTCAGTATCAACTATATATATATACCTAATGAGACTAGCGTAATACACTAGAATTATATTTAGTACTACTATACTAATATATCTATATAATTATATATATATTTATATATATAGTATATTATTGTATAGTAAGATATTTATATATATTATTCATAAGTATATATTTACATTATATATTATGTAAATTATCAAACAAAGTCTTTTCAGTATATAATATATATATATATATATATATATATATATATATACATACTATATAGAACTATATATATATTATATATATATATATATAATATTATATATATATATATGGACACATCAGTGGCGATCTTTCTCCTGCAAATTTTTGTGGGAAAGAAGAAAATTTTCAATGGACAGGGTAAAACAAAATTTGCCTTTACTGCAAAGAAAATATGTAATAATTCTAAAATCTTTAAGTAAGGTTAATTTAGGTTTAGTAATAGTAAGTAAGTAATGTAAGTTAAATATAAGTTAAGTTAACGTATCGGTTATTTAAGTTGCGTTAGGTATATAGATTTAAACCTATTACTTGGCAACGTTTAATCTTTGAGCAAGGCTTTATATGGTTAAAAAAAAAGTGTGGCAGACTGTTAATTCTTATGCCAAATATTGGATATCTCAAAAAAAGTGGGAAATATACCATAAATTTTGGTATATAATATACTCACTTTTACGGTGGAAAGATTCAGTCACTGAATAGCATATATATATATATATATATATATAATATAATATTATAATTATATATATTATATTACTATATATAAAATATATATACCTATATATATAATATATATATTCATATATATAGTATATACTATATATATACATATATATAATATCACTATTACAACTGACATCTGCTCTCGTCTCTCTCTCTTCTCTCTCCCCTTCTCTCTCCTCTCTCTTCTCTCTCTCTACTCTGCTCTCTCTCTCTCTCTACTTAATTATAAGAAGGTGTATGGATCTGATAGCATGTCTTCATGAGTTCTCAAAACTTATGCTTCCATAGTTCCATGCTTTCGCCATGCATTTATAAGACATTTCGTTTCTGCATACCAGTTTAACCTTTCTCCCCTGATGGAAATTCTTGTGATCATTCAACCTGTGACGAAAATGTAGGATCCCGCCCCCCCTTCCTTATAACCCTCTGACAATTTTCCTATCATTGTGACTTCTATTGTTTGCAAAGTTTTCAAATCTTTCCTTTAAAAAAAAGAAGATTGGAAGCATCTTAAATATTTTAGGCACATTTTTAAACATCATTCTAAAAGGTTTTTACGCGGTTTAATTCGTTCATTTTGTTGTATCATCAAATTTTTTCTCATACCATACACTCGCACACGCTCACACACCTACACATTACAAGATTAAAACTGAAATACTGTGATTAATTGGTAGAGCGTAGAGAGTCGCAAGGCAAGAGGCTAGGGTTCGATCCCTTGTTTAGGATAATAGGTATAAACTATCTAGAATACTTTCCCTCCTAGAAGTAGGTCATAATAGGCTTTTAAAAAGGTACTACCCTACGGCCCTAAGATGGTATATTTTATTTTGGGCGTTGATGTTACTAATAAGTTGGTGACGATCGAAAAAATGGGGTAAAAATTTTTAGTGTATCGTCGGGATGAAGAACACTAGATCGGTGGTCTTCTATCCCTTTTCTAATTAGTTCTATAAGCTTCGGTTTCAGCTAATCTTCTGATGTGGCTCTTGTCATTTCGAAAGCTTTCGATAAGGTTTAACACAAAGCTTTGATTTCCTAACTTTCCTGTTTAGATTTTTCTATTCTTCTCTATGTAATTTATTTTTGCTTTCCCTTACGATTGTTCCATACTTTCTGTGGTAGGATGGTCCCAGCGGTGTCCTTCTAAATTTATATTGCTCGGTGTGTCATTGTTATGCTCCTTTAATCTTATATGTGTTAGGTGGTCAACGTTTGCTCCTTTAATTTTATATATGTTAGGTGGTCAACGTTTGTCCTTTAAATTTATATGTTAGGTGGTTGTTTGTCCTTTAGGTTAGGTTTAGGTAGTCAACGTTTGTACTTTAAATCTATATGCTGGTGGTTTGGGTGGTCAACGTTTGTCCTTTAAATTTATATGTGATTAGGTCGGTTCATGAAAGCTGTTGTCTCTTTAAGTCCTAAATGTGTTAGGCGTGGTTCAAGTCGTTTGTTACTTTAAATTCATATGCTTTTAGGTGTCCACCCGTTGTTCTTATAACAATCTTTTTATGTTTTAGTGTGGGCTAACGTTTGTCCTTTAATTTTTATATAGAGCACACTAGGTGGACAATCGTTGTTAGTCCTCTTAAAGTATATAATAGATGCATATAAGGATATGGGTCAACGGTTTTGTCCTTTAACCTCTATCAGAGTATTAGAGGATATTACCCCAGTGTTTGGTTTCTATAGCCAAACACTTTTTTTTGCTTTTTACCAATCCATTCTACAATCATCTTTTGATAACTTCAAAAACTGGCCCATATTATTCACACGGTTCCACCATTCTCCACGTTTTCTTCATTTTAAAAGATCATTTCACCAACAACTAAAGGAACAACTTACCTCAGTTCTTTCTTGTAATTACTAATTAAGGGCAGAAAAATGTTATTTTTGAAAATTAAAAAAATGGCTTTCCATTATTATCTATATCTCAACTATAATCTTCCAACATAGTTCCAAAATGCTATTCAGATACTTATTAATCCGCATCACAACGCTACTTTGCCCGGCGGAATGTTGCGTGGATATTACTTGTCGATTTTGATAAGAAAAAAAAAATTTTTTATTAAGAAAATACTAAAGATGAATCTTAACGCAAACTTTAAATGGAGAAACATCGGGACTCGAATCACATTGTGTAATAATGACTCAATGATCCAAAAGCCGAAGTTCATAATAATTTGAGTCAACAGAGTCAAAAAAGATTGGAATGCAAAAAAAAAAAAAAAATAAATAAAAAAAAAATCAGCGCCTCTACAGCTTCTGTCTCCGATGTAATAACATTAATTTCACGCTAAGGAAGCATTGCATTTTTGGAACCATCTTTCTTCAAAATGAAATCGATGAGACGTTTTAAAAAGAATGAAAGATGTAATAAAACCTAGAGCTAGAAAAACGCTTTGGTTCTGTGGAAATTAATGACCTTCATACAATACTGCAACTTACATAGATCCCCGCTATAAAGGTAATTGTTTTTGTAA
>JABUQX010087640.1:37500-56365 GCA_015478945.1 Trachelipus rathkii
TTGTGTTTCAGTGATGAACAAAATGGCGAATAGTTATCCTATACTGCTTAATAATAGTTGTTATTATAAATTCTGATTTTTCTCATTGTAAAATATAACGATTATTAATTGTTTAACATATATATATGATTGATATAAATGATTACTTCACGTACCAATATATGCAATATTATTAGTTATTGTATTTCATTTTTGCTGAAATAATAATTTATAATAAATATTAATAATATAATAATACATAATAATAATAATACAATAATAATTAATAATAATAATAATAATAATAAAATTATTAATATTTTTAAATTTACTTATTATTATTCACTATTATTATTATTATTATTATTTCATTATTTATTATCAATTTAACTTTATTATTATTTATTATTATTATTATTATTATTATTATTTATTATTATTTAATTTTATTATTTATTTTTTAATTTTTTTTTTTGAAAATTATTATTTAATATTATTATTACTATATATTAAAACAATCTTATACTATTATATATTATACTATACATTACATCATATACTAATCATATTACATTACATAATCTAATCTATGAGTAATTAATTCATTATTATTATGATTATTATATGTATTATTATTATTATATTATTTAATTATTATTAATTTATATATTATTATTAATAATATATAATTTATATATATTTTACTTATTAATATATTTATATTAATATAATTTATTATATTATATTATAATAATTATATAATTTTATATTTATATATATTTATTTATATATATATTATATATAATTATTTAATATTATTACTATCTATAATATAATATAATTATTTTTTTTATTATCATTCACATCATCATCATTAATTATTATTATTATTATTATTTATTTATTATTATTTATTATTATTATTATTATTATGTGATTTGAGTTTAATTGCATATTATATTATTATTTATAATTATTTTATTTATTTATTTATTAATTTATTAACTTGATGTAGTGTACTGGTATGTTGTTTATATTTCGAGGTTGTGGATAGTCTTTCTTCCTACTTCTACAAGTTAATTTCATGTGATGACTCAGAATTGTTTACGAATATTATAATATAATTATTATATATTATTATTATTATTAATTATTATTTTAATATTATTATATTATTATTCATTAAATTTACTTACTAATAATAAATTCATTTAAATAAATATATAAATTCAAATATTGTTATTTATTTGCTTTATTTATTAAATATATTATTATAATTAATATTAATAAAATTAACTTTACTGTGATATATAGCATTTAATTAATGTATTATAAATATAATGTACACACATTGTATATTTAATTAATTTATATATATGATATATAATATATATATATATATTATTACATATTAATATATATAATATATATATAACCTATAGTATTAAATATTATATAATATAATTATTTATTATAATTATTATAATATTATTTAATTATTATTATTTAATTATATTTAATTATTATTATATTACATATTTATAATATTTCAAATATTAAGTAAGATAAAATTATAAATTTATTTCTTTTAACAAAATATGAAGAAAATATTATATTGCATATTAAATATAATTTTAATTATATTTATTGCATCATATATATTTAATTATTTAATAATATAATTTATAATTATTTTAATTTATTCTAAATTTTTATATTAAATTATTAAATTAACCTATTATAATTTCCTAACATAAGGTTTAACGTATTATATTTTTGTCATTTTTATCAATTATTTTAACAGTCAATTATCGTGAGCTTTAGTCATAAACTTAATTAGCTATTCGTGTTATTATCTATATTTATTAAGAAAATAGACTAGCTTTAGGATTTAAAATAGATTAAATTATATGGTATTATATTGTTGAACTACTATATTACATCTACTATAGAGAATTTTTATCCTAGCGTTTAAGGATTGTGAAACGATTCGAGAAGATACTGACAAAAAAGCTAACGCCATAATTACACTACCCTCACCAACCATCGTATGTTGCACCCTCAACCGGTCACGCTACATATATTCCACACAGATATTTAGCAAAGAAATGCGCATTAAATAACTTTTCCGAGTCATCACTTACTATGTATATTTTAATATTCACAATGATTATTTATATTATTAAATAAGTGTTGTAAGTTAATATTTAAATATTTTCAAACAATGTGAAACAATATTTTTGATTTATAGGTATTTGAAATTATTATTATATATTATTTTAAATCTAAATTTATTATTAAATTATATATTTATTTATTTTATTTGATTATTATTATTTATTTATTTTCCATTTATTTATTTTCATTAGTTCTATTTGTAGATTAGTCATTATTTATTATTATGATTTCTTATTTATTTTATTATCTAATTTCAAATTATTTATTATTTATTTATTAATTTATTTTATTGATTATTATTATCATTATTATTAATTATTATTAATTATTATTATTATTATTATTATTATTATTTTAAATATATTATTAATATATTATCTATTATTATTATTATTATTATCTATATTAATAATTAACTATGAAATTAAACTATCTTTCCTTGCGCACATCAGTGGAGGACCTGTTGATTATTTACTCCACACTTTTCACATCACTGTATCACCTTAATTTGGATTAATTACTTTAATTAGTTTATTAATTTGAATTAATTAAAGTTTAATTATTATTATTATTATTGTAATATTATTAATGTATTATAATTTTTCATCATTTATAAAACCTTAATTATACTCTTATTATAATATGATCGGAGGTATTATTAAACAATTTTTTGCTTAACTAATACTCCAAACAACACTGCAGTTACGACTATAGTGTAGTGAGTTTCTAATTTACAAGTGCTAGTACATTTATTTTTTTGCATAAAGTAACTAATTATTGTGTGTATGAGATGTATTTTCGAAATCTGTTTATCATTATTTATGGTTTTCATCACAGACAGATACTCATTACCGCAGTGGGAGTATCTTAACATTATAGCGTTTTTTCTTGCTCGTAATATATATATCAAGCTAGCCAGTGTGTCGGTGTGGGACAATGTCGGGCGGGTACAGTTGTTCGGACGAAAGCATATTATGGAACTTTGGGGACAGTTATAGTATACTTGCATTCAATAGTGCTATACCACAACATTATATACACCTTCGAACTAGCACCATAATTCATTTATTTTAGAGTATTATATTTTTTCTAGTTGGCGACGAATGTCAGTTGAAAATAGTGTCCTAAGTGGGTTGGTTCTATGCCATACTTCGAGGACTGTGTCATTTCATAACTCTCTCCATTTTACTACTCGGCGATTATACGCCTCTAGTATAATACTTAGAACTGTTCAGCATTGATTAGTCTTTTTTCTCAAATAACACTGAGTGCGAGATGCATACTACTTTCAAAAACAAAAGTGCTGATTAATATCTTGAGTTTCTATAGATTGTGTTAAGCAAGGAAATACAACAAACCAATACTTAATTAGGCGAGCGGTAAGCATGAAAGATACTTATAATTTGCTTTCAGACTTCTCTAGGCCAGATATAGAGTATGAATATAGGAAATCAATTGAATATTGCCATATACAGGTAACCATATGCAGTTTATTTACATATAGCTCACAGTATTTATAAGTTATACACTTTCATATATCTCACTATATTAAAAACAGTACATCACTATATTATTCTGATATTATGGAGAGATAGGTTCACAAGTCGCAATGCTTCCTTTAGACGTTGACATATTTAATGTTTATTTTTAAAATCTTTTTTTACTGTATTTAGAAAAGTTTAACCTTTAAAAATCGTACTTTCGTGCGACTGACACATAGTAGGAGTAGGTGCAGTATTTTTTTTTTTCTTGTTATGTAATTATGTTTCTATCTTGTTTTAATATTCATTCACTTGTCATTATCGAGTCGTTAGCTAAACTTTCCTAAGTCCTGATATCTTTTGCTGCTAGACATCTTCTTGATGATTGCCAATCAATATGTTATGTATTGAACTTCCAGGCTGTGAAATCATGAGTCATTATTACAATCAATTAGAAATTCGAGTCCCTATTTATTCATTATAAAATCTTAAATGGATTAATTCATAGTTACGCAATGTTATTATTATTCATTATTTAAAAATTTATTATTTATATCAATAATTATATATTATGGATAAAGATTTAAATTATTATTAATCATATGTGAGCTCAACTATATCTCAGGCTCAGTGATGGTCAAATAAGTTTGCTGGGAAAGGTCTCGAGATATTATATAATTTAAGTATTTTAAGTTAAATTTAAAATTGTATTTTAATATTTATTGTAGAACAATAAATGTAGATTATATATTGCATGTATATATATGATTAATTAAGGACTTCTATATAATAAATAATTAAAATCATATCTTTTAAATTTTTTTTAATGAGTCAAAATCTCCCCACTTTTATCATGTAACTTTATAATTTAGTTAAACAAAAGACAGGCAATCAGAGGAGGGTAAGGTGTTAGTGCTTTTCTATAGGTGTTAGAGTGTATGAATCTTTGAATCGTGTAACTTGTCAGTTCGTTATCGGGCTACACCAATGATATCACACTGACGTTGGAATCCTGTATGTAATTATAGTCGTGTTTCCAAAATAAAGAAATTCAATAAAAAATCTTATTAGCGAAGTTTCTTGTCTTTTGTTACTGAGTGATGAAAGAACATGAATTTATAAATTGTTTGAGGTTAATCGTAAATGAACAAGGTGTATAATAAATTTCTGGAATTAGTTCCAGGGCCAAGTTTATGTACTATATCATAATATTTTAATCCAAATAGTAAAATAAAAACTCATATACATTATATATAGGCGTATTTACTATATATATTTAACTAATAATTGAATATATAGTATATAGTATATATATTTATAAATTATTCTATTACTGGGTTTACACGTATGCACTACATATAATATATATATAATCCTATATTCGTTTATTACCTAGGTACATACTCATGTCATAACATAAATTATTTTTATATATGAGCTGTTGACCTCATACATACCATAATATTGACTTATTTAAAATAGTGAGTAAACATAAAATACGTATATTGCCTTAAATCCAGTTTCATTAACTATTAAGATGAGGAACTATACAACTTACATTATATATATATTTTACAGACAATAACGTATTTATATGACCACTATATCATATACATTATTAATATATATATATATTATTTATAAATAGGTTAATCAATAGTGTGGGTTGATACTATATACTATATACTATATATATACTATATAAACACATATAATAGATTTTAAATAGGTAACAAATATCACATTTAGTAAATCACATCAGTACAATAAAAATTTAACTGATTTGATATAATAACCTAGTTTGACATATATATATATTTACCTATATATACGTATAACAACCAGTAAGTATCAATCTATATATAATTACCAAGTACATAAATAATAATAATTATTAACATTATTAATTAATACTAGTCATGCGTAAAATCAAATAGTGAAATAGATCATAATTTAACTATATAGAAGAATGCGTTCGACAATTCTGATTTATTTATGCTTAAAGAGGAAAGAGTCAACACAATCAGACAAGATTAGCTAGTAAAACGAAGCTTTAATATAGATAATATCTTAATAGTTATGTATACAATATATAATAAATATATGAGTGAAAGAGATAACAATATATAATAAATCTATATATATAATATTATGTTCTAATTTATATTATAAGTTTCATACGAATACACACTATAATTAATAAATAATATATATTTATATTTATTAATATATATATATACCTATATATACTATATATATATATATATATATATATATACCTAATATTTATATATCGTGAGATACATTAGTATTAAACTCTAAACTTATTAGTATACATCATACTGAATACTATATATCTTACTAAAATAAAAATACTCCATATACGCTGCTACATGTCGTAGTACTATTCTGTCCTTCCAATAGCTTCACGTATCCAATTTGTTTCTATACTAAGACCTACGTAATGCGAAATAAGATATGTTGTCTAAAGAACTCGTCTCGATTCTCACATATCGTGTTATCTTTTACACAATGCAAACGTGAAATCTCAAAGTGTAAAACTCAAAATAACATTACATTAATATATACGTTCTAATGTAAAGGTTATAGTCTCCAGAGTTAGTTAGTGTACCATTACTTGCGACTCTTACCACTATGCGTATACCGTTGTAGTAAAGTATACATATGAAAAATTCATAAACTTTCAACTAATATATTAAGGTATAATATATTAAGGTGTAATATGATAAACATGATTGAACTTTTTTTATTTTTTTTTAAGTATTTTGTTAAGGTTGGTTTTTTTTTGTTGGGGGGGGGGGGGAAAACCCACCATTGGCAAAATTGTATTTCCATTCTGACATCTTTCGTAATTGGATAGTATTAATATATATATATTTAGATAATTTTTATTTTTAATATAATTGGAAAATTTATCGTATATCTTTCTTTTATTTTAATAGTAGATAATTGAAGAATATGTAAGAACTAAGGAAGATAGGAAGAATAAGAGTATTTGATGGTTAAGTCCTGAGGACTTGCAATTATGCAGAAAGATACAAAAAATTGTATGATTAGATAGATAGAAAGACAAAAGTAAAAGGTAGCGTTCAGAGCCTAGGGTAGTCTCAAAACCAACTACGCTCTGCTACCATAAATGTTGTAAATTAAGATTAATTTTGTTAAAAATGTAGCTGGTTTAATACTAGATCTGATATAATATATAATATAATATATAAGTATATATATATATAGATAATATATGTATATTACATATTATATATATATACATTATATATTATCAATATAAATATATACATATATAGTATTACATAATAGATATTATAAATACATAGTAATAGATATATATATATATATATATATGAGTATATATTATAATATATCATATAATATATGATATTTTATATATATATATATATAGCTTATATAGTACATAACACACACAGTATGTATATATATAATAATATATATAATATATATTATATATATATATAAGTAGTATATATTATATATATATTAATATATATATTATGATTATATATATATATATATTATATATAATTATTATTATAATATATATATAGTTTAATATATTATATATAATATTATATAAATATATATATATATATATTTATATATATATATATATATATATATATATATATATACCTATTTATAGTTTAAAGATATGATAGCATATTATATATATCTTATATAAATAATAGTATATATTATATATAATAATATAGTAATATTATATATATTATATACTATTATAGTTATCTACCTAAACGTATAATCTCTACAGGTTGGCTTATAGGATTAGGTGCCAACACAAAAATCTCCCGTCATTTCTTCGCCAACACTCGAATATAATTGTGACATTCGGCCTTGAAATGAAATTATGTATTGCTGCCTCGTTAAGTAATAAAAAATAATAAATAATAATATATAATAATAATAATAAGGATAATATAGAAAATAAGTATAATAAATAATAAATAAAATATAAATACATTATAATAATAAATAATAATATACGCTGTATGGTTACTGATTTGGAAGCGCAAGTGCTATCTAATTTTTGAAGGATACCATTCTAAGCTCTCTCTGTAAATATAATAATGAATAAATAAAATAATAATATAATAATAATAATACATAAATAATACATAATAATAATATAATACTAATAAATAAAATAATAAAGAATAATAAAATAATAATATAAGAATAATAATAATAATATATAATAATAATTAATTATAACTATAATAATATAATATTTTTCAATTTCAATTGTGTCAAATTATTCAGATACACGAAAATTACATTTATAAAAAACATGTTTTTAATCACTTTACCATTATGCAATTATAATATACACAAAATAATTTTCACCTAGTATGAACAGTTCTATTATTATGTGGAGTGGATGCGCTAGTAGAATAGAGTCAGCCGGTTACTGGAGTTTCAGTGTTCGAATCCCCCTGATGGAGAGTAAAAGATAATTACCAATCGAATAATAATAAAGTAATCAATAATAATAAATATATATCAATAATAATATAATAATAGATAATGAAGTAATAAGATAATAATATTAATAATAATACTAAGCCTAATAATAATAATAATCGAATATCAAATTGGCCAAAAATAACTTATATTATCTCTCCATAGGAATTTACATAGTTTAAATGCTTACATAATAATCAATAAGTACATAGATAATCAATAATACATAATCAGTATAAAATAGATAATAATCAGATGGAATTGCGAGATAATTAATATAATAATAATATAATAATAATATATAATTAATAATAATAAGAAGCATAGGAATACATAGACGAGAAAAGGGCTACTAAGGGGACTTTTTCGTCCATTGAGCCCAATAATAATAATAATATATTCAGTGGCGAATGCTTCATGAATGCAACACAAGAAATGCATGCTATCAAATTTCAATTAAAATGTAAATTTATTATTTAAGCACTTATTCATCAGTTTAATTAGAGAAAAAATATGTGTATTTTTATCGAGTAACAGTATCACTTCAGCTATTATAAATGTGTTTATTGATACCTTTATAACAATTTTTAAAAAAGGAAAGGAGATATTTGATCTTCTAAGTAAGGAAAGGATGCAGGCCTTAAATAAAAGATAATTTAATAAATTATAGATATTAATCTAATTATATAAATTAATTTACAAAAATATTACGGTATGAATGTACGTAAATAAAGATGAAAATATATTTTAAAATCAAAATTAAAAATAACTTTATTTCTATACAAAAAAATTAATCTTACATTTCCTTTTAACTACTTCCACAGATTAATTTATTTAAATAAAAAAAATATATATTAATGCATACAATAACGGATACTGCATATATTTATCACGTTTGGCAACTAGACTAACGATGAACTGATTTCTCATTTTCAAAAAGTAGAGCATTTTTTTTACTACGTGAGTGCTACATTCTTTTACTTTAGTTTTTTTAGTTTGGATTAGCGACAGGCGTATTAGAATTAATTAGCTTCATACTCATCATTACAAGTTATATTGGGATCGAGATTGCTAGGCAAGGCTCAGTTTTTTTTTCCTTCTAATTCTTATATTTTAATTACTCATACTGGCTGTTGTTATCAATATGAGTGTCTGTTGCCACATCATCATTTTTTTTTAATTCTTCTACTTTTATAAACTTTAAAGTGGCTTTTGAAAACTTATTCGTTTTAATCAAACATTCATTTCAATAGTCTAAAGAATGAAGAAAAAACAACAAAGAGGTACATTATAATGAGTCAAAAGTAGAAGGAAAGCTATGCGAATTAAGGATCAATGTATAAATCAAAATAAAGAATATATATTTAGGAGGTATACTAGTATTATATATATGTTACTACAGTAAATAAGGCTATAGCAGCAATATATATTATACTATTAATATTCATTTTTTTAATGCTATAAAAATTTATATATGGTAGGACCTTATATACTATAGTGAGATATATAGTTTTATATCTTGGATGTTTTTATTCAACACTTTAAGTACTATGAAAGTGATTGTGGAGTTTCTTCATTTTTTTTTTAGAATACATATGAAGAGGTATTAGTGAAAATCACTCATTAATTCTGGTTATATTTTTTGAATTTATCAAAAATAATAATAATAATAATAAATTTATAATAAAATAATATATATAGTGTAATAATAATAATAATATAATAATAATAAATAATTAATAAATGATGAGGTCATTGTTAATATCAATTGTAATAATTTATAAAAAAAGGAAAATATCAATGTCGAGTATAAAGGGTTTTTTTTAGTCAGTGCGCCGGGAACGATACTGTCGCGCGTAACGTAGGCATCACGATATTAAGTATATATATTATCAGTAGTCTATCTTATATAATGTATATATAATTGTATATATGAGATATATATACATAAATGGTTATAGTTAAATAGTATATTATAATATATATAGCAGTATTAATGAGTAATATCGTAGGTATGGTGAGGGTATATAGATTATTATAATGATGATATATAATATTCAGAATAAATATATATACTTAACTGATACTTATATACTATATATAAGGATATATCATATATGATATGCTAGGTCTATATATATATATATTATAATAAGTCTTATAGAATAATATATATATATATATATATATTATTACTATATATTAATAATATATAAATATATATATATAATATATATATAGTATATATTATAATATATAGGGAAATGTCAAGTGATCTGAGCCTTTGCATAAATACACACAATATTTTTTTTAACACATTTACTACAACTATATGAGCTATACGATAAGTATAAACCCATATGTAAGAGAAGATACAAACACGCACAAAAATTCATTTACCCCCCAAAAAATGATGAACCTTTTAACAGCCTAAATGACACGAGAAAGCTCCTGTTCAGAAAAGGCTCAAGAGCTCCTTGAACCGAAAAAGTACTTGCAAGAGGGAGCAAAAATCACTTGGAATTTCAAAATGTACAAGTAGATGAAAGCAAAATAAACTTTAACTCACAAAACAATGAAATCGTTTCACAAACTGTCAAATAGAATAAATAATTCTCTGTGAAGGCATTGATGGCACTCTATATAATGATGCCCAATACCATTAAAGTGATTCATAATTTCTAATTGGCTCATCAATATAGGCAACAAAAAAAAGAATAAATTAATATATAAGCCTAAATAATAATAATAATAATAATAATAATAATAATAATATAATAATAATAATAATAATAAATATTCAATAATAATGATATCAATAATAATATTTATATCAATATCAAGTTTTCAAAAATAATAATAATGAAAATAAATAGTGAATATATATAATATTAACCACATATAATATAATTTATATGAAAAACTAAAAATAATGAAGAATAAAATTAATTAAAAATTTGTCTAAAAAAAAAAAAAAAAATTCAAACTAAATTTTTACGAATGCAAAATTCCTGCAAAATAAAAATATAAGGAAATTGGAATACTTTCGAATAGACAGAAAAAACTAACCAAGAAACGGAAAAAAAAGATAAAAAGAATGAATATTTTAACACATGCCTCTATATATCTATTATTTAATAGATCTATAACACTCATATATTTCCGATATTAAATTCTATTTATTCCCAATTAAAAAGTATTATATATTTATATAGTATAATATATTATATTATACTATATATAATATATATATATATATTATATATTCTTATTATAGTATTATTAATATATATATAATATATATAATTATATAAACTTCACTGCAGAGAAGGGAGTAAACAAACAATCTAATTATTAAATAGTATAGATGAAATCGAAACTACTACAAATGGTGGGGAAAAAAGGTACTGCAGTTATTTACGGACCAAAAAAAAACTTGTACGCAATATGGTAGATTTATAATTTTTTCTATTAATAATTACATAAAATCGACAGGGGATGATATTCTATCTCGTATTACTCGACACGCAAGAGGCGAAGAATTATGACATAGGCAAACCATTTACAATATACGAGCAAGATAAGAAGAAAAAAAGATGAGAAAAAGAGAAAAAGAGAAATAGAAAAAGAGGAGAAAAAGGAAAATGAGAAAAAGAGAAAAAAAAGAAGAAGAAGAAGAAGAAGAAGAATTAATTAAACTCCCGTTATTCATAGTGTTTTAAAAAGCTGACGGAAAAAGAAGCGACAAAATAGCAATCTTTCCTCTCCTGTTTTTTTTTTTATCTTTCTAAAAATGTTCTCTGAGAAACGAATGCAAAACCGCACAAGAGATTAGAAAAGGAGTAGAAAGAAGCCCCAAGAAGGCACAATAAAAGAAGCGAAACAGGACACCACCTAACTCAGAGCCGGTCTGCATAGCAGTGTAAGTGTAATTTGCTCCGACTGAAATGTATGATGAATATTTACGTACAAGTGTGTATGTGACAAGGAAGCGAAAAATGATAGCGATATAAAAACTCAAATGACAAATTGTAAGAGAAACCAACGAGATATGCAAATGTAAAAAAATTAAAAGAAATTTTCATTTATTTACGAAAAATTTTCACATTAGAGAAAACAAAAGTAATTAATAAAAAGTCAAATTATATATAGTATATTCGTATATGTAATATATAATTAATATATATAGTATATATATATATATATATATATATATGGATAATATATATTTATGATTAATATTATATATATAAGTATATATATATATATTGATAATATATATAGTGTATTATATAACGAGTATTTATCAAAACTAGATAATTCTTGAGTTGTAGGGGACATAGGTAGCAGTCCTATTGAGCAACTAACAACTAATAATATAATTAATAATTATAAATAATCATTAAAATAATATAATAAGTAATAATAATAATAATTAATATAAAGATAAATAAACAAACAAATAAATAAATTAATAAATGCATACTTTGCAAGTGACATTAAGTGACACAAATGATCAAGAGTGCGCCTACTTCTTAAACACACTCTCACGCACACATTCTTTAATATATATATGATATATATTATATTATATATATATATTATATATATACTATATTATATTAATATATATATATATTATATTATATATATGATATAATTAGTATATATATAATTATATATATATAAGTAGAGAAGAGAGAGAGAGAGAGAGAGAGAGAGAGAGAGAAGATAGAGATAGAGATAGAGAAGAGATTGTATATGAGATAGAGATAGAGATAGATACAGAGAGAAGAGAGAAAGAAGAGAGAGAGATACAGAAAGAGGTATAGATAGATACATATAGAGAGAGAGAGAGGAGAGAGAAGAGAGAGAGGGAGAGGCGAGAGAGAGAGCGAGAGAGAGAGAAGAGAGAGGAGAGGGAGAGGAGAGAGAGCAATGTGAAAATTGGAATTGGAATATCTAGATTAGTATCAAGATATCAATTCTATTGTAAGGTTCTCTTCCGAAGTGATTTGCGATTTTTCGAGTCATTGAGACTTTGATCATTGAGGCAGGTTAAACGTAAATGTCTAAGATAAGAACGACTTCAACAACGATTTTTTAACGATTTTTTTTTTTTTCTTTCTGTATTTTTTTTTTAGCGTTGATTTCCATGATCAATGCGATCTCAATTAAGAGGAAGTAGGAAACTAAGCAACAAAGACAATAATAGAAATAATGCAATAATATATAATAATAATAATAATAATAATAATCATATAAAAGTATAGAGAAAATAGTACTAATAAATTGACAAATAAGTAAATTTTAACATTTTTTCGATGTTTATTAAGCAACAGTAAGAGAAATGAGCTTATTATTTTGTTTAATTACTTAAAGCCAAATAACCTTAAACCACTACTACAAACTACTACTGATAATAATAATAATAATAATAATAATAATAATAATAATAATAATAATAATAATAATAATAAATGTTAATTTCTTAATAATCGATGCAACATTTTGTTTTAAAATTCCTTCTCTTCTTTATTTTAAAACCAAAAAAATTTTTTTTTTTTTTTTTTTTTTCTAACTTATTTTACGATTTTCGGAGGGCCGAAAATACACACGCAGTCACACAAACTACCCTCAACACGTAAAAACATTTACAAAAGAGATTGCCTAATTAACAAATACTATTATTTTTCCATAGATATACATCTTGCGCCAATTGGCTGCTGCAAAACGCATATAAGTTTGCCTTTAAATCTTCCTTCCTGAATATTCTACGTCAAATAAGATATTTTATTTCAATGCTCTATATTTCGTATAGATATGAGAAATTTTTTCTTAAAAAATTTCAGTAATAATATTATAATAATAATAATAAATAATATAATAATAATAACTCCTAGAATAACTCCTAATGGACATAAAGTTACAGGTGGAATGATATCTAATAAAGTGAAATGATTATATATAATAATATAATAATAATAATAATAATAATAATTTAATATTAACAATATAATAATAATAATAATAAATGTAAATAATTCATACTTTATTAATTGTAATAAATATAATTAATTTATTATTATTAAAAAAAATAATCTTTTAGTACATAATTGCGATTATTTCAGTAAACCATATATATATATATATATATATTATATATATAGTGTGTATATTATATTTCAGTGATATATAATATATATATTATGTTATATATATAATAGTATTATATAATATATATGATATTATATTAGATATATAAAATAAATAAATTTCCTTGTAAAAAAACTTAAATTAAAATATAATGCAAGCTTTTTTTTTTTTTTTTTTTGAAGGTGGGAGGGCCAAATTGATTATTGATGAAAAATGACATCACATTCAGTATTAAAATAGAAAATCGGAAGTTTGGTATGCAATTTCTCAGTCAGAAATCATAAATAAATCTTCTTACTTCTTCTTTTTTTCTTTTCTTTCTTCTTTCTTGCTTCTTGTTCGTCTAACACCTTTCATTACAAATTAATCTGAAAGTTTGACAGAGAAAATGACTAATAATGGAATGTCATAAGCAAATTGAACTGTTGGTAACTATTATAAATAATAAAATATAATAATAATATATATAATAATATAAAATAATAATAATAATATAATAATAATAATAATAATAATAAATTACTATTGTGAACAACTAATGGTTTCTTTAGGTTTATTATGATCAACTTACGGATATTGTTTTTTTGGATGTTTTGTTCGAATACTGGGAAAATTTATTAAAGAATTTAAGTTCGAAATAACGATTAAAGATAGGATTGGTTAAAACATACAGAAAACGACTTCATTCGCACACACCAACAAACAGAGTAATTGACCACACACACACACACACTTCGTAAAATAATTATATATATGATATATATATATTATCTATATATAATATTATTTATATATTATATATATATATATATATAATTATATTATTAATAGTATATTATATATATATATATAATTATAATGATATATATATAATAATATATATATTAATTATATATATATTTGGCAGGGAGTTTCCGCAGATGAAGGGTTGCGTCACGGTATGAGACGTTTAATGAAAGGGAAATAGGAGTCATAATACTCTGATAAAGATGTATCGCTCGGTAAGCTTTGTTAGGAGTTTAGCTGATGGAAAAAACATATAGTGGGAAATACGATATGCGACGACAGGATTTCCCATAAAACAAACGATTGTGTCTTTTATTCAGGGCGCATTATAATACAAGATACAAGGTTACAATAGGTGTTCCAATGGGCGCCCCAGCTCTGAGCATGCAGCGGGCACTCTGTAAGACGGACTTATCCTCCCGATTGGCATTTATTGCTAATTATACACGCTTACTGAATTTTCTGCATTTCCCGACGTCATGTGACTGGGGTGGCGTATACGACACTTTTGACTTGTGCCCCAGGCAAGGTGCAGAAGTCCAACGGTGTGTCTTGTCCGATGAACAGTGAAGGGCAAGGTAAGTGCTCTGTATCCACTCGGAAGAAAAAAAAAAAAAATAAAGTTTGGGTAGTTAGTAGTTAATGAGCCAGGTTGCGTGTATCTCTGAAACGTGCCACGCTTGGCTCGCCACGCCCGCTATCTAATTGAAACACATGTGAGTATATATTTAACAAAACGGGTAAACTATTCCAGGAGCACTCCGAAGCATGTCGGAGGGATTTGAAGGGTGGAGCTTCTGGAGGTTCAGGCGGTCCAGCGTTGACTATAGGGGCCGAGGAGATTGGTGACCCGAGTCAATCCTATACAGACAACAGTTGCATTAAAATTCGTCGCTGGTATGGTGCTCAGCCATGATTGCATGAGGATTCACTTCCTACACACGTGAACTGTACTCTGGTTGTGAAGTGCTACGTCTTTGAAGCTTCTCCTCCGCCCACACAGTGATGTACCTGTCTGGTTGTGTGAGTGCTACGTCTTTGAAGGGTGCTGTCGTCCCGTTCACAGCACCGACTCTGGGAACGTCTGTTTGTATTGCCTGCCGATGAACTTCACGACATGAACTTCGGCGTCCAATGTCGGTGGCAATAAATCCTGTACACGTGCAAATTGATACCGCGAGATAATTTTTTTATTTTTGGTATATGATTGTGGAGTAGGCTAAGAAGGTTAATAAACCATAAAACTTTTATTAGTACTCATCTAATTGTTTTCTTTTTTCTTTCTTCCCCCCACCCTCCAGATAAGAGCCCCTCAAAATTGTCAATTGATATTGGGACCAGATGTCAAATGGTTGGTGCAATGCTCTAAATCAAGTTTCTCTATTTCGAATATGTATTCGAGAATTCAAAAAAAATCAATAAAAATTGTATGAGAATGTAAAAATGAATCAATAGGACAACTTTAAATTTTTGACATTGGGTCCTTTAAGTTTAGATATTGTGAACATAGTTAGACCTTTCAATTAAGTCAGCATATTTTTACTGTATTTTACATAGAATATGTGAAACGTCATAATATTATATAAGTTATGCATAATAAATCACATCATGCTTAAGGAAAATCTCTTCTAATTGTTAAATAAAATGTACTCAAGCAGCTTTTATAAAGAAATATACGCTGTATAAACTTCAATATAGATGATCTTAAATAAATTATTAAGATCTAGCACAAGATATGTATAAACCGAATGTTTCACTAATAATATGAAGGATCTCTAACAATTAATGTATCCCTACATATGTATTAGTTTGCGAAGCATTGTTGGCACCGCAACGGCAAGACAGGACGATCACGCAGACCGCTGATCCCAAGGTGATTTTTATCGCAGCGCCGCACCTATATGTTCATGCGCGACACACGCACACGCACCTGGTGCGGTCGGCAAATCGCCTATTATGTATTACAAAAATATGTTTTGAGATATCCAGAGTATTAAACCTAAATATCTTTAAAGTAACTAAATGGAAATTATTCTGTATTAAACCCCAACCGAAGAATAGGGGAGAAAAGTTGATAATGAATCGGCAAATACAGAGCATCGGTTATCAATATCGATGGGAGCCGGAGCTGTTTTGAGGAAGAATATTACCGGCAAAGGGCAACCAGATACTGTGGTCGTGAAGAATTCAGTAATTTTAAATATAGTAATATATTGTAATATAAATTATAATATAAATATATAGTATATATTATATATTAATATAATAATAATATATATTATATATATAATATATATACTTATTATTATATATATATAAATATTAGGATTAGTATGATTAATATCGTACTATCATGGTACGGTGAGTATATCCATACAGTTCTAGTAGTAAAATGCGTAAAGAGTTAGCATACTCAGTTGATAGGTTATAATGAAATCAAAGACTTTAGAAATAAATCACCAGGTTCACCTTAGATGCTCTCTTGGCCATATTATTATCTGAACCCTCCGCGCTACCTAAGATAAGGGGAGGTTTGTATAAGTAAAAGCAAGAGCCTAAAATAAAGCATTAAGACAAGGATTCTAGAATGTTCCTAAACTGCGTGGGCACACACATCGCACACACACAACTCGCAACACACGCCACACTCGGCACGCACGAGAACACAACAAACACACATATACTGTATTATACATAGTAAAATGTATAATCATATATATTATTATATAATACATATATATTTATTTTAGTATTATATATTACTAGAAGTATGTTTATTACAAGAAGAAGTAGGATAGAGAGAGTACATATAAATAATAAAGTCCCACAGACTCAAGGAGAGAGATATAGGTAGGCATAGGGAGATTTATTATATATATTATAGTGTGGATCCACTCTAAAGTTTTGTTATGAAAATGTAATATAATAATGATAATATCTATATGATATATATATAATATTAATAAATATGATATATGAGTTTGAGAGATATCCTAATAATATTTAATATATATATAATATAATATATATATTATAGTATATTATATATATATTATTATATAGTGTATATTATTATAATAGTATATATGTGTATGTATATATACTATATATTATATTATATATACTATATACTGTTAATATATATATATATAATGTAAGTATATATTATATATATACGAGTTACTGCAAGGGTATTCTATATTTATATGATATATAATATATATTATATTTTATATATCTATATATATTATATATATATGGGTATAATATATATTATATAATATTATAATATAATATATAATATATTACCATACTATATATATTATATATATTATGTATATATATTATATTTATATCATATTATTATATTATAATATAGTATAATATATAATTAATTATAATATATATATATATGATAAGGCTATTAAATATATAATATATAATATATATATCTTGTGTATATATATCTATATATATACTTATTATATATGTATACTATATATATTAGTATATATATATTATATATTTATATACTATATATATATAAATATTATGGTATAGTTAATATATATATATATTATATATATTAGTGTTATATATTATTATATATAATATTATATTATTATTATATATATTATAGTATATTATAATATATTAATAGTATACGGTATATGTATTCTATATGATTTATATTATCTAAGTAGTATATATATATAATATATATATTTATTATATTATATTATATT
>JABUQX010087641.1:0-5000 GCA_015478945.1 Trachelipus rathkii
GTTATTACTTCGTTCAGTTATCATTTGAACGTTTTCGCATTTATCATTGAAACGCTTTCGCGTTTTCTGCCACAGCTTCATATATATATATATATATATATATACTCATATACCTATATATATATATATATATATATATACTACTCACTCTCTATATATATACATATATATATATTATCCTATATTTTGAGGTATTTGAATAAACTTTATTTAAAAAATACTGTAGGTATGTAATAGAATATTAACATTAAGAACATTAGAAATAGAGACAGTAAGAAGCCACATGGGCCTATCGAGACTGTCCCAGTCAAGCTAATAGAACCAATCACCAAACATGCTAATGAAAATCGACAATGAATGGGGATTGGCTCGAGTTTATTAATGGACAAGTGAAAGATTTGTGAACACAATCAGCAATCAAAAGCACAGCCAATCAGTGCCTGGACGCAAAGAACAAATAATAATATGCTAGGTACAACAAATCACCAATGTCATTTACAAGAGCTAGGAAGTTAAGTAAACTGCACAACGCAACAAGCCCGGCCCATCCTTCAAGGAAAGACATTAGAATATTAGAAATAAAAAGACGAAGCCACATGGACCCTATCAGGGACAATAGCCAGTCAAGCCAATATAACCAATCACCAAACATGTTCATGCAAATCAACAAAGCACCCTAGGGCTTGTCAATAACTTACATAGTATACACAAAGTCTAAAGCATGCTCATGCAAATGAGCATGTGTATGAATGCTACACTGTGTATGAATGCTACACAAGGCTACTATATTTTGTTAAAAGATGGGCTATGGGTTATGTAAAATAAATCCCTTCCAACAAATTTTTTCACAGAAGTAGATTAGTAATTCCGGTTCCGGCCGGAACCGAAACCGGAAAAAAAAAATTTCAAATTCCGGCTGAATTCTGGCCGGATCAGAATTCCGGTACACCTTTAGTTTACATTCCCACCTACACTAAAAATACCGTTCGCTCTCGACTGATGAGGGATCGATCAGGGGCTGATAAATATTTGCACAGCTTACTGATAATAGTGTAAGAGCCTTGGCTGTTTTATGCCACCACATGAAGGTTTTCTTCTGTAAGCAGCATCTCCATGTTTCCGTAGAGCCTCATCTCCTCTTTCACAGATTGCAAATTTGAATTATCTTTGCTTCCTTGGTGTGATTCCTTTGAAGGTGAATGAGATGTCAATGCAATTTCGGCCATGAACATATCAAAGTCTAACATATCCTAATCCTCTTCATCTTCAGTAGGTTTATTTGCTGAAAAGCCACCATCGTCACTGTCAGTGCTGTTGCCAGGTTGATAAGTCGGCTTCCACTTCTGTGAATCTTTCTTTTTTTGTCACTCCGAGCAAGCTCCTCGAGGATTTATGCTATTTAATGCATTCTAGGAAGTGGTTCACCATATTGGAGATGCCATTCTTGTGGGGTTTCAGCTAGCTTAAGGAATTCCTTATTTGAACCTTTTATATATCGAAACTAGATTTATTATTGAATCTAAAAGTTTCTCATAATTCTTCACCCAAAAGGTAAGAAGTATCGGCCATATTAACCAATACTGATACCAGAAAAAAAATGCGCGATACCGATATCGATACTATCGGTACATCTCCTAATATATAATATATATATATATATATATATATATATATATATATATATATATATATATATATATATATATATATATATATATATATATATATATATATATAACTCTTTACTGTATAATATATATATATATAAATACGCAAACAAATAAATTTGAACAATTATGAAAACATATCTTCTTATATATATATATATATATATATATATATATATATATATATATATATATATATATATATATATATATATATATATATATATATATATATATATTTATTTATATATATATATCACTATATATATACCGTATACTATATATATATATATATATATATATATATATATATATATATATATATATATATATATATATATATATATATATATATATATATATATATATATATATATATATATATATATATATATATATATATATTTTTGAGTTAGTGTACAGGACCCACCACGGCTCACAATGAAGCGGCCACACTGGGCTGAAAATCAGCACCATGGGAGGGCCCTGTCATATATATGTTACAAATGTCAAAGAAAGATTTGATTGGCGAAATGAATATTCAGTCAGTCAAAATAAATAAAAACTAAATAAAATTGTATCCTTGTATTATAAATAGTCCTAAGATTACATAACAAAATCAAATGTTACAAAGAATATTCACTTCTTGAAGATACAAGAAAATAGAGTTACTGCTAAAGTGGGAAGATTCAGATAGATATGGGATAACCTTTTAGAAGGTGTTATGGACCGTAAAGTAGGAAAATAACGACCAGAATAGGGTCAGATAGGAACAATCAATGAAGAGATATGATGAACAGATTGCGGGGAATAAGCGACGGCAAAATTTACAAATGGGAGGAGGGTCCCGTGACATATAGTGACTGTGAGTTATGTTAGTGTGTATACAGGCGTTAAGTATCACCTCATGTAAAGCACTTTCGTCTGTGGGAGAGAGAGACCATCACCGATGTTCCGGCTTTATGTTTCTAAAGTTTCCTTCCCCGCCAGCGATCACTCGTCCAGCACTCTTGCCAATAGGATCGAAAGCCTTGTCGGAGAGCAGGATAGTAATCAGTTGATGGGAGACGGCCTTGTCGAATGGCATCCGGGAGGTACCTGGAACAACTCCGAAAAGAGGAGGCGGCCATTTTGGCCTCTCTGTCAGCGATTTCATTGCCAGTTACCCCTACATGAGAGGGTGTCCAACATAAAATAATTTGTTTCTTGCGGGAGTGGAGAGAAGTCGAAGAAATTGTTGTACAGCGAATACCATTGCATTTTTAGAAAAAGGGGTTTTAAGCGCTTGTAGCGCGCTAAGCGAATCTGAATAAATGACATAAGAGTGATCTTGGTTAAGGATTAGAATTCGAGAAAGGGCAATCATTATAGCCGTTAACTCTGCTGTAAAAATTGAAGCATAAGGGGGAAGGGTATGGGAGAGGTTGCAGTCAGGAAAGACAGCAGAAGCGCCCACACTGTCCCCTGTTTTAGAGCCGTCAATAAACACTGGAGTAAATTCATCGTGAACTGCGTAGTGAGACAAAAATGATGCTTTTAACAGGGCAGCAGGATGGCTAGATTTGGAGAGAATGTCAAGGGCCAAGCAAATGGTAGGAGGAAATAGCCAAGGTGTGTACCCTTCATTAAGAGAAAGGCAGCACCTTTTGAAAAGAAATATTGAGGAAATGAAATTAAAGATGTTATGAACAGTCTTTGCAAATGGCCAGTAATTAGGATTCTGGGTACCTCCTGCAGAATCAATGTCAGAAGCAGACGGTATTGGGGTTTTAAAGCAAAGATAACTTATACACATGATGTATTCTCTTCGAAGAAAGAGTGGCTCACATTAGATTCAACTTCAAGGCTCACCTGGGGGACGATCGAAAAGCTCCAGTGGAGAACGGATCGCTTCGTTTTGGATGGGATCTAACAGGTGTAGCAGGTGTTGTGGAGGCCTGACCATATATTGCACAGCCATAATCCAGTTTCGATCGGATTAGGGCTACGTAAAGACGTAAAAGGGATTTGCGATCAGCACCCCAAGATTTTGAGGCGAGATGACGTAACAGGTCAAGGGTGCGATGACAAGTTGTTTTTAGGTGTTTAATATGCGGTGCATATGTTAAGTGGTCATCTAGGATGAACCCTAGAAATTTGATACTGTGAGGGGATTTTTGAATGGGTGAAGACCATATAACGTTAGGTTCGCTGGAAGAAGGTGGCAAGTTCTTCGATTCCCTTTTTCTTAAAAGCACTACTGAGGTTTTGGTGGGAAAAAAATGGAAGCCATGGCTAGCCCACTGTGAAATATTTTCAATAGCTAGTTGAAGTTGCCGTTCGAGAAAGGGCAGCCTGGCACCGGCTATGTATAATGCTAAGTCATCGACATATAGAGAAAAATTGACAGTCGCTGGAATAGAGGTAACAATATCATTAAATCCAAGAGCAAATAGTAGTACACTTAAAACACTACCCTGCGGAACGCCTTCATCCAGAGTAAAGTGGCGTGACAGAATAAAAGAGCACCGAACCTGGATAGATCTGTGTGACAAAAGGCATTTGAGAACACTAGTTGTCCGCGGAAACCAAGCGAATGGAGTTTAAGGAGAATCCCAGTTCTCCACGTTGTATCGTAAGCCTTTTCAAGGTCAAAAAAGACACCAAAGAACCATCCCACCAGTTGAGAAGGCTTCTCGGATGTCATGGTCTAATTTTACCAAGGGGTCCGCAGTCGAGCGATTTTTGCGGAAACCAAATTGGAAGTTTGAGAAAGCTTGACGGCTCTCCAGAACAGGGAGTAAGCGGCCAGAAACCATTTTCTCCATTAATTTACAGGAGTGACAGGTCAGCGAAATTGGTCTTTGGTTGTCTGCCAACTTCGGATCTTTTCCAGGTTTGGGGATAGGAATTACAAAAGCTGTAGTCCAAATAGATGGAAAAGAAGATTCGATCCAGATTCTGTTATATAAATCCAGCAAAAATGCTGACGCCGAAGGATGGATATGACGGAGCATGATGTAAGAAATCATGTCTGGACCAAGGGCACCGTCTTTGCTATTTGCCAATGCAGTTTGATACTCTGCAAGTGTAAAAAGACGGTTGTAGGTATGATCTTCCCCTTTCGCTGTTGAAAAGTCTGGTAGTGCTGTGTCAGTTCTCAGTTTTTGAAAGGCTTCAGTGTAGCGGAATGAACTCGAATGGCTAGCAAAGCTATAACCTAACGCATCCGCTACCACCGCCGGAGCTGAAATCGTATCAGTTATTTCAGGCCCATAACGGAGGACTGTGGGTGAAGAGTCATTGGAGCGACGAGATATTTTCTGTGTAACTTTCCACACTAAGGGAAGGGGA
>JABUQX010087641.1:10000-15000 GCA_015478945.1 Trachelipus rathkii
CGCCCATAAAAGCGGCTTACTATACATTTTCCCCATCCATTGCATACCTCGTTGTAGTATTTAGTCTATTTTTGGGTCTCTGACCCCTACTTTTATCTTATTATCGTATGCAAATCGCATCTTAAGCATATTATTTTTTTTCTCGTAATATTGTAATCGAAAATATTTTTCAATCGTATTATATAAATATTTATCAACTATGTCCCCCCCTGACGCTGCAAATACTGAAGGTATGAACGTAATACAACAACAGCCTGCTTCAGACAGGGAAACCCCTGCCGCTTACACGGGAAAATTTGTCAACAACGATCTCGATTTGACCTTCACATTACTCGAGCTCCAGCTGGAATCCACAAATGAGCTTGCACGATTCAGAGCCCTATTGAACATCTTGCCTGTTCCCGTATTACAGCGCCTGAAAGATGTTTTACCCTCCTTACATTCTCACAACCAACCCTATACTCAACTTAAAACCGAACTTTTAAACCGGCTGGGAGAAACCGACGCTGAAAAAGTAAAAAAACTTCTAACTGGAGGCTCTCTTGGGGATCTTTTGCCATCAATCAGTTCTGTTATCTGATATGCTCAATCTTCTTGATGGTCCTCCCGTAGGTAATTGTATCCATATCGTTCGTCATCTCTTCCTACAGAAACTCCCTGCAGAGATGCAATTGCGCTTAGCCACCGTCGACCCTAATTGTTCACTACAGGAATTAGCTACTTTTGCTGACAGAATTTGCAAAGCGAAACCTCTTACGACAGCAGCAGACATACCTTCACAAGTTTCGCATATCATAGATCACACCAGTAATAATAACTTAACACCAGCGTCACTATCGCATGTAAATGAGTCAGTAAACGCGATGCGCCAACCGCCGCCCACTGAAAATGCTTATATTTTATCACAACTACAGGTGTTACATACGACCATCTTCCATCGATGGACTTAACTACGAGACTGCGAGTCTTGAAATTGCGTTTCACATTAAACCTGCTGTCCTCCCACCTTCCCTCATACCTTATCCCCTCCCTTATACCTCACAATTCACATTATCCCTTATTCCTCAACCAGCAATACTCCTCTAATTTAATCTTCACAGTAAATCCTTCAATCCTCTCTCATCATACCTTATTCCCGCCTCCTTCACACCCCCAGCCCCCTCCCAATGCATCAAATACTTATTCTGCTTACAATTATGGTCATAATTCTCGCTCTCCAACTATGCAACGACGTTCATATCGTCGCTCACCTACTCCCTCGCGTCAGTTCGCCTCTTCTCCTGTTGATTCTCAGGCTTTGGTTCAGTATCCGTCACATAACCAACAGGGTATTTGTAGGAACCATCAACGTTTTGGAGAACAAACTCGGTCATGTCTTAAACCTTGTACATTCGGGAATTTAAACTTAAATACCACTCCATAAATTCGCTCGGAGTGGTTTCAAAGGCGTCAAACTTACTTTGTGTCTACGATCCATCCACCAAACTATCTTATCTCGTCGACTCAGGGAGCAGCATTTCCGCTTTTCCTCGGTCCATCCTCGGAAAAACTCGTGCTCCAGAAGCATCAGGCTCCTTACGCGCTGCCAATGGCACAACCATTAACACTTATGGTACCAAACGACTCCACTTAACGCTCTCGTTCCGTCGTGACTTTATATGGGACTTCACGATAGCCGACGTCACTTTACCAATAATAGGTGCCGATTTTCTGTCCCACTTCAACCTTCTTGTAGACATGAACCACAACCGCATCATTGATTTTGAGACACATTTCTCATCCGCTTGTATTCGTGCATCTACTTCCATCAGTGGCATACATCTTTCCCCATCTAATAATGTTTTTGAATCGTTATTAATCACCGATTTTCCAGAGCTTCTTTCTCCAGTATCGAAGTTCCCCCCTGTGAAACATAATGTTGTTCATCACATTGAAACTTCCGGCAGACCTCCATTCTCTCACGCTCGACGTCTTGCACCAGATAAACTCAAAGCTGCGAAGCTAGAATTCGAATCTCTCCTAGAGAAGGGCATCATCCGACCTTCCAAGTCTGACTATGCCTCTCCCTTACATATGGTGCTCAAACCAAATGGAGATTACCGTCCGACTGGCGATTATCGCTGCCTGAATGCGATCACCCGCCCGGACCGCTATAATGTCCCTCATCTACAGGATTTCACATCCCACCTCTCTGGTTGTACCATTTTCTCAAAAATTGACTTAATTAGCGCATTTTTTCAAATTCCCGTCAATCCGGATGACATTCACAAGACTGCCATTATCACTCCTTTCGGCCTTTACGAATTTCTCCGAACGCCATTCGGTTTACGAAATGCTAGCCAATCTTTCCAACGTCTTTTAGACTCAGTTTTACGCGGTTTACCTTTCGTTTTCGCCTACATAGACGACTTATTGATTGCCAGTGCTTCTCCGGAAGAACATACTTCACATCTCAGGCAAGTTTTTACCAGACTAAGTGAATTTGGTCTATGTGTCAATTCTTCCAAATGTGAATTCGGAGTTTCATCCTTAACTTTCCTCGGACATACAATCTCTGCCGACGGTATACGTCCCCTTGAGGATCGTGTGGCAGCCATTCGTGAGTTTCCGAAACCCGTAAAACAACGTCAACTCCGTCGTTTCTTAGGGATGGTAAATTTTTACCATCGTTTCATACCATCCGCTGCTAAAATTCTCCTCCCGCTCCACGCACTTCTTAAGCATCCACGTAAAGGTTCTGCTGCTTCTGTCACTGTAGATTGGAACGACGAAGCAACTAATGCCTTCACCGCCATCAAGGAAGCCCTTGCCTCTTCCGTGTTACTTATATTTCCATCTGACGCAGCCCCGACTAGAATCAACACAGACGCTTCAGACTTCGCAGCTGGAGCTGTGCTGCAACAATTTATTGACAACGAATGGCGTCCATTAGCTTTCTTTTCTAAAAAGTTCCAGCCGCCTGAAACACGATACAGCGCATTTGGAAGGGAACTTCTCGCAATTTATTTAGCAATCAAGCACTTCCGTTACTTCATAGAAGGTCGGGAATTCCATGTTGTAACCGATCATTTACCCATCACGCATGCCATTACAGCTTCCACAGTGAAACAGTCACCTCGTGAAGCCCGCCACCTTGAGTTCATTGCCCAATTCACAACTGATATCCGCCATATAAAAGGAAAAGACAACATTCCTGCCGATGCTCTATCCCGAATTAACGCTATATCTCCTTTACCAGACATTGATTTCGTCGAAATGGCTCGCTTGCAGCAACTCGAAGAGATTATTTTCCCTCCTGCCTCTTCTTACGACATTCAAACTGTAGAAATATTTGGTTTCCCCCCTTTATTATGCGACGTCTCTTCCGCACATCCTCGTCCAGTAGTACCAACCCCCATGCGCAGAAAGGTGTTTCACACCATTCACGACGTGTCGCACCCAGGGGTAAAAGGTAGTCAAGTTAAAATAGGTAAGCATTTCGTTTGGCCGTCCTTACTAAAGGATGTTAAACAGTGGACAACGCAGTGTCTCAACTGTCAAAAATCCAAAGTGCATAGGCACACTGTCGCACCTCTTCAGCAATTTATTCCCCCTGGTGAACGTTTTGACCAGGTTCACATTGATTTAGTCGGACCTTTACCACCCTCAAATGGTTTCACACATATTTTAACGTGTATAGACCGCTACACTCGATGGGTAGAAGCCATTCCCTTGCGTGATACTTCCAGCGAGACAATTGCTCAGGCATTTCTGTACAACTGGATAGCCAGGTTTGGCACTCCGTCGACTGTGTCCACTGACCAGGGTAGGCAGTTTGAGTCTCACCTCTGGAAGGACCTTATGACCTTAATCGGCTCTAAGCGCCTTCGCTCTTGCAGCTATCATCCGCAAAGTCAAGGGCTCATAGAGAGGTTCCACCGACAGCTAAAGGCCTCTCTTATGGCCCATGGAACACCGGACAATTGGTCCGAAACTCTCCCTCTTGTCCTACTCGGTATCAGAACTTCGTACAAAGAAGACCTCAAATGCTCAACTGCTGAGCTCGTCTATGGCACCACCATCCGAATACCTGGTGAGTTTATACTTCCCTCTCCAAAAACTACGAACCAGCACACCTTCCTGTCACGCCTTCGCCAGTGTACCGAAGCATGGAAGCCGTCTTTGCCACGCCACCCTCCCCGTCCAACCTACATGCCTGCGGATTTGGAGACTTGCTCTCATGTGTTAATTCGGCATGATTCACACCGTAGCCCCTTGCAAGCCCGCTATGACGGACCTTTCCTCGTATTAAAACGCTATCGAAAGTTCTTCACCTTACAGAAGGGGAGCAAAAGCGAAAACATATCAGTGGATAGGATCAAACCGGCTTATTTTGAACATGATCCCGCTTCTTCCACCACTCCTCCTCCTCCTTCTGCACCCGCACCATCTACCTCTACTTCGCAAGATGATATCAACTTTATGCCCGTTCTGCCTTTTACATCAACTTGTTCTCCAACCGAACCTGATCCTTTGCCAACTCCCTCAGCTATTGTCACTACTTCGCCAGCTACTTCAGCGCCCCGCGCTACGACATCTCCGCCTCCTGTTCCAATACAGATTCCTCCTCCGAATCCAGAACCGATTCCTCCTCCGAATCCGGAACCTATTTCGACTCAGACTTTACCGCCTTGTCTACCTCGTTCTACATCGCGTTATGGACGTACTCTTCGCCCTGTTGTCCGATTTTCACCTTGATCTAAACGACGCTCCACTGTTTAGAGGGGAGCTCTATTACCTTCCGTTTTCTACTTTTTCATTATTGTAGTCTTACTCGTCACGTGATCCCAAGCTTGCTTGCCATTGGTCACCGATTTCGCCATTTTCGCCTCGAACAAAGCTTTTACCATCGTTCCTCTAAAACATCCAAATTACGTGTTTTCCATTATAAAACATTTGCTAGATCTTGTGGATATTGATCGTGTGAGCATCAGTGATTCTGTTAATACTCGTTTAATGCT
>JABUQX010087641.1:27500-32778 GCA_015478945.1 Trachelipus rathkii
GATAGGAGCGAAAGTGGTGTATTTTAAAAGAGAAGGACTAGTGGTGAAACATAGGTCAAGTGTGTTCAAGAATTGTTTGGGACGATCCGGAATGTGTGTGGGTTCTTTAATTAGCTGTTCCAGATCGTTGAGAATGCTGAATGATTCGGCCTCCTCTCCACCTAAATCGGTATGAGAGGACCCCAACCATTCAGTGTTATGTACATTGAAATCCCCTAAATAGAGGACCTCAGTATTTGGATGAGAAGATATAACAGTCTCGTGAGAAGTAGTAAGATATTCAAAAAAGGCGTGAAAATCTGTTCTGTTAGGAGAGCAGTAGCAGAAGCACAAGATTATTGTAGTAGAAGGAAGAAAGATTTTAAGCCATAGAACATCGAAATTAGGAGATTCGAGATTCACGAGACTTGTTACAGGAGTGTTTTTATGTTTATACATAGGCACATACTCCACCCTTAGAGGAAATTATGAAATAAGTTGTAGTTGGATACATTAAACGAGTTAGAGGATGAATTCTTAGCCATCTGAGTCTCAGACAGGAGCAAAAGATTAGGGTTAGAGTTAGAAAGGTGGTGTTCCACGGAAGCAGAGTTAGAGTTTAAGCCGCGGATGTTGGTGAAGTCGATAGAAAGCCCGCATCTACGCACACCTGCCATCACACACACGCACGCACACAACAAACAAAAACGAAAGCCAAAGACAGACAAAAATAAAACGAGAAATCGTGATAAAAAATGATCATACACCTAAAACCTAAATTAAAAAGTTTATATTCTAAAATTAATTATAAATCAAATTTTGTATAATAAAACTTTAGGAAATTTTAAAACGCTAAAACCGTATTTACAGAAAATTTGAAAAATCTTAAAAGTTAAACTACACAATCTACATACAAACTAAAGCACATTAAATCTATACACATACACCTACACACACTCGGACAAACAAAACTTAAACAAATGTTAAAACATAAGCTAAATGTAAATGAACCGTAACGTGGTGAAAACCTGCATTAAAACCATAAAATTTAAATTTAAAACCTTATATTAATAAAAAGGGTAAATAAACTAAAAATCCTATTCTTATAGCTATCATCGTTTAAAAAGAGAAAGTAAAAAAAATAAAACCAAACTTAGCTTAAAGATTCAATATTGCAAAATTTTCGGAGTAAATTCTCTTTAATTACTTATATAAAGGCGGTAAATGCGTAAAATAATATAAGAAATTAACATTAAAACAACACTAGGGCACATTAAAATTAAAATGAGTGAAAACTAAAATAAATTTAAACAAACACGGTTAAAATACACATTGGAGACCAAGCATTCGACAACCGCACAGCACGAGCGTCAACTAAAACAACTATTAGTTTAGCAGGTCATGAATATTATATAGATATATATATATATATATATATATATATATATATATATATATATAAAATATATATATATATATATATTTTTTATATATATATATTTTTTTATATATTATAATATTTATATATATGCAAAGCAAATGGATTCATTAATAATTTGTTTATAAAATAATTTTGTATATTTGATGTGAATACTTCGTAATAATTACGAAAATATGGCGCAAAATGCCATAATTGTAAAGTTGTAACGGTTGGCAAATTGCCCCTCAAAAAGTGGCTCATGTCAATGTTTTTGTAGCTATTTTTCTAGCCCGCCAATTGAGAGAGATATAAACAAACAATCTTAGCGCACGACGCTTTATAAATTTTGTAAATAAATTAATAACTAAATAAAAACTAAAACGAAGTTATCTTTCAATTAATACAAGTGACATAAAATAAGAAGAAAATAATATAAAAATAAAGTTTAAAGGAAAGAAAATCTATACTTTTCGTTGGAAGGCTTAGACCCCAGACTAGTCCTTCCACGTTGGTGTATCCCAGGAGTGACTTACGAATTAACAATAAAGAAATAAAATATAAATTACGAATGTTGAAATAACTATATATAGAAAAAAAAAAAAAAAAGTAAAATTTCAGTGAAATTAATAACTTTAGAAAAATAGGCCAATATAAGCCTAGGCTACTCACGCACGCACATAATTGCGTTCAACAATAACAATAAAAAGACTATTGGTTTTAGTGCATTCATAAATAAAGCAAGAAAAAAAATCTACAGATATAAAAGTGAAAAACATAATAATAAAGAAAAAAGTTTTAAGTTAAAACTAGGCCTAGTACTAGTTTAAGAGCTTAGCCTACGGAACTATCTGTCCTCTCTTAGGGCCTATATAAGTAAGCTACAACTATTTTCATGGCAACAGGCCTATTTTTATAAATAAATGGTTTAAAAAAAAAAAAAAAAAAATTTTTTATTTTTATTTTTTTGACAATTTTACAAAATTAGCCTACTTGGGTAATTGTGTAGTTAAAGTGAGTCAAGTGCTTTTACTACAAAATAACTAATAAAACAGTGAAATAAAGTTTTTAAGTGAATGTACAATTAAGACTGTGTAAAAAAAAAAAAAAAAAAAAAAAAAAAAAAAAAAAAAAAAACTTTTTTTGTGAATTAAAATAATGACTTCGACTAGAAGCAGGTCTGGTGCTCAAAATTTAAATAATCCACCGTCTGGAATTTCTATACATCATGTAGATGTTGAAATAAATGAAAATGATGGACAAAATGAAAATCTAAATAGAAACGATGGTCACAACTCAAATAACTCATCGGTTGAGAGTGATCGTTCTCGCACCCCATCACCCGAACCACATCGAAGAACTAGGAAAGTACTCTCTGTGCAGGATATTCCTCGGTTTGAAACAAGGGATGTGGGAAAGTGGTTAGATAGAGTGGAATTTCTATTTAGCCTATATTTTGTTACTGATAATATTGAAAAAGTTCAACTTCTCGGTCCTCTCTTACCTTCGGCTATAACTTCAAGAATAAGCTATCCTATCAACGACCAAACATATGAAGAATTGGTTCGCCTTGTAACTGAAACTTATGCTCCATCTGATAAAGAGAAAGCTGAAAATTTATTTCGGCAGGAGCTTAAACCTGGTGAAAAGCCCACAGCATATCTTAACAGAATTAAAGCATCATTAGGAATCCGCAGTTATCAATGGCTTTTACATCAAAATGAAAACCTTATGAAACAGATGTTTCTTCGTGTTCTACCTGAGGATCTGGTACCGTTATTAACGGTTTTGAAAGGGGATGCGGATATTCATAAATTGGCCGAAGCAGCTGATGTGTTCATGGAATCCCAACGTCATAAATCAAAATCCTATCCAGATTATTCGGTCAATGCTGTGACTCCATTCATCCCTACCAGGGCAAGTGATCCCCAACCTAGGAAAGAAGACCACATTTCACACAATGATTTGGCCCAAATAAACAATCGACTAAGTGAGATGTTCCAGAAGTTGGAGGCCCTCACATATCAAGTAAATCAATTAGATCTACGGATGTCTCGTAGTGATAATGGTTGGGACAGAGGTCGCTCTCCTGGCTGGGACAGAGGTCGGTCTAACCGTCGTCGATCACCTTCAGGATTTAGAAAGGATGGACCCCTTTGCTACTACCATTTCACATTCCGTGAAATGGCTAGCAGGTGCCAAGGAGGCACTTGCAAAATGGCTCATTTGTTGGCACAAGCGCCATCACATAATAATGCTGGACCTACTTCCCTACCTTCGCAGGGAAACTAAGTATAGGGGTGGAGTTACGCCCCTGTACAAAGAAAGTGCGTTTTAATCCAGTGGTAACTCGTAAAATTTGTAAGTACAAAAGTAGTTTTAATAATATAGAACGTATTAGGGAGGAAAGCTACCCCCAACCAAATAACGTATTAGGGAGGACAGCTACCCCCAACCAAATTCGAATAATAATTACAATATAGGTAAAAATGTTGATACAATTTTGCATGCTAATAAAAATAATATCCAGGTTCATGTTCATTCAAGTGAAAATGCTAATAATGGCGTAAAACAATCTGTTTTATGCGAGAGAGCTTCTCAGTTGAGTGAAAATGAATCTTGGTATAGGGAAAATTTGATTTCCTCCGATATTAGTGTTAAGGGTAAGGATATGCATTATCAAGGTAGCGAACAGTCAGTTATAGGGCTGGAATCTTTAATTCCAAGCCAAAATACTGCGATGCGGGTTGAAAATGCAGATTCTTGCAATGGGTCAGTGCTTCCCAAAGTTTTAAATGTAAACGAATGTAAAAATTTTGCAAATTTTGCAATTAATTGTCTCCTTCGTATATATGACGCTAATTCTAAGCAATTATTTTTGTTAGATACGGGGAGTTCATTTTCTATTTTAAAGGCTTCTGCAGAACAAAAGAAAGATCCTATTGGCTTTCTTACAGCTGCTAATGGAAGTCAGATTAACATTTATGATTGTATAACTAAAAAATTAAATTTCCTGCTAAAAAGGGACTATGAGCATATATTTTTAATCGCTGATGTAATTGATAATATTTTAGGGATAGATTTTTTTACTAAATATAAATTTAACCTAGATTTTAGCTCAAATATTATAATTGATGCCACAACTGGTCTATCATGTAAAGTCATTCAAGGGAATGATTCTGAAGCACTACCCATAACAAATGATTTTAATTATATAAATTTAACTCTTTCTCCTAAACTTCCTTCTGCGCCTTCCCTTTATACTTCTCTATTAGGTGAATATAAAATGTTGTTTGATGATTTATATAAAATTTTAGAAAATGTTAATGTGAGCGATAATAATTATAATAATAATATTCCTGGGGGTAGCTATCAGGACAATGCCTCCTACAAGTGTAATAAAAATAGAAATGAAATTAGTGTGAATAAAAGTGATATTAATAATGAAAATGAATTTAATAATACAAGTGAAATAGGCTTTACAAAATTTCCTCTTTCCCCCGCTGAACAAAATTCCTTAAATGAATTAATTCCATATAAATTTAAAGTTATGGGTTCCCCAATAAACATTAAAAGTCGCAGAATCTCTACTAGTTTATATGATAAGGCCAAAGAAGAGATAGGCAGGTTAGTAAATGCTGGGGTACTTTCTCCCTCACACTCACCTTGGGGATTTCCGATTTCGGTACTTTCTAAACCTAGTGGTGGAGTCCGAATAGTAGCCGATCTGAGATTACTGAACAAACGAGCTGTTCGAGACAATTTCAGTCTCCCTAACTTAAATGACTTTACGAACTTACTTCACGGGTGTAAGGTATTTTCTGTTCTAGACTTAAAAAAGGCATTTTATAACCTTAAAGTCCACCCTGATTGTCGAAAGTT
>JABUQX010087642.1:5000-27055 GCA_015478945.1 Trachelipus rathkii
CGTAGACCAATTTAAGGCAGGGGTTCTTCAAAGGAAGAAACCAGACTTTTGTTCCAGACAGCGCGATTCCACTTGAAGAGACTTCTGGCTTGCTTTGACAGCTAAGTTGAATTGGTCGTGATTTGGTAACTTTCGTCTAAATATAGGTACCTTTATATTACCTATGTTTAAAATCACAAGAAGTATTACTTATGTAAAACTTACCAAAAAACCCAGAATGAACTTTAATAAAAATAAAAAGAAGGATTCTATTACCAATTCTTTCAAAACTGTTTTTAATAAAGTACCTTTATAGGCAACTCAAATATGAAATTTTGACAAACAAGCTGGACCTCAATTGAGTTTCCAGCTAGTATAAGAAACAATTATGAAGTACTGGCTATGCATACATAATAACCTCAACAAAATGATACTAAGATGTAATATGGCTATATGAATATTTATCCCCACGAGAATTATATTACAAAAGTTATATGAATTAAATTAACAGAAAAACCTTTACCGCGATTTAAAAACACCAAATTAACTGAAAGTTAATTTCAACACCAATTATAATTAAAGAATAAGTTGCACTATAAAGTTTTCACCGTTTCTAAACATCAAACATGATAATGCCACAAGTTTGTGAAATTTTGTTTTTGGATTATTTTTCCTACTTATTCATTGTGATCGATTAGATCACCGCCTTAGGACCCCTCATTCAAAATTTATGCCTGCAACGTATGTCCTTTTTGCAAATTTATTATACTCGTATATTCACGAAAACAGTTGCATCGATGAGTTAGCTTTTAAATCAATAAAACTGAAATAGCTCCAGGAGTGAAGTTGGTGAATAGTTAGAAAGCTCTGATGCAATAAGCTGAATTAGCCACGATGAAAAAGTTGGTGCAGCAAGCAAACCAAAAGCCAGAAAAAGCAAAAAAAAAAAACGGGGGAAAAAAAACCCTGGTGGAAAAAAGTTACATGTTACTATATTGTTCTAAATTATTAATTATGAATGTTTTAATTAAACGATTTACTGACCCTTAAAGACACAGCTTTTCGAGTGGGGTTTTTCTTTCTTAAGATGGCAGAATTGTGTGTAACTTCCACACCAGACACTATTACAATTTCTGGAAACTATAGCTAAATATTAGAATATTGTCTTTTATCGAATTAAATTACGAATGATTATGCGATTAATTATGAGATGTATTAAACAGAAATTTATTACAACAGATAAACAAATTAATAAGTTTTTGCCGATAAATTTAAACACACCTGGACAGCTTATTGTTCTGATCTTGAATTAAGTCATGATCGGTAGACAACAATCAAGACGGAATTTTCCGTAATATGATTTTGGTCACAATATGATTTGGATATTTATTTTTCAAATGTCTCATTACAAAACATATAATTCATTAACATATAAATCATTAAACATATAATCCAAAGAAACAATTTAAATATCTATGTTCTGAAGATAATGAAAAAGTTGTATTTTTTGTCTGATTTTAAGTGGTAATACTGAAGTAATAAATAAAAAATTTATTGCGAGAATAATGACCATGTGTTTTCAGTCACAATACTGCTCTTAGTCAAAATAACTATATCCTAACTATAAACACTTAAACACCAGGTAGGGGTCCGAAGGCTCCCTAACATCCCCCCCTGCTAAGATTAAGCCCCCCCTTAAGAATCAAATGGGGTTATGAAAACAACAAAATTTATGAAATAAGCAAAATGTACTAAACAAACCAGTCTTCAAAGAAAAAATATGAATTCAATAATAATTTCCTGAATAAATATATTAAATAAGTTCAGCATTTTCCCAAAATCACTACTAACTACCTAAGCCAGTCTTCTATAAACTAAGAACTAAAATAAAATAGGTAAATAAATAAAATAAACAACAAAAGAAAACTCACTTTATAAACAAAATACTTTTAATAAATCAATAAAAGTAAAAATGCTCAAAAATAATAACAAAATAACCTTGACAATTAAATTTACAAATTTATTTTTTCCTTTAACTGTATCCATGATCTACTTTTTATATCCATATGCAGATGAACTTGTCATCCACTCATCCTCATCATACATCATCGTTATTAATTTTTGACATGGCAAATTTTCGCTTCGAGCCTCATCGAAAGTTTCCCAATGGACCTGTTGCATAGTAGAGCGGAGTCACTAGTCTCAAAGTTCGTTTTCTACCGTATAGTCAATATGACCCACTGAGGAACTAGGGTGGTGGAACATTATCATTTGTCCTACAGCAAATAAATTGGATCGTTTATCAAGAAACAGGCACAAGAAAACAGGTGGTGGCAATTTGAACAACGGTTTGGGATGGGGATATTAAATGTACCTCGTATCCTGATGAATAAATTTACCAAGTTTAGAGGGATTAAATGGGAGGTGGGTGGTTATTACTTCGGCAGATTGGAAGAGTGCCAAAAGCTGGGTTTGATCTGGTGGGAACATAAAGGTTGTACTCGACCAATTGGCTCAGGCAGCGGGTTTCATCTTCATCAAGCCTCTTTAGCTCTTCCAGTATTTTATCAAAGCACTCCCAATTGCGCGCTGCCTTACCCATCCCCATACACCATACCAGGTCTTTTCCACCCCCTACTTGCATTTGAATACCACGTATCATTCTCCTAGATGTAGGGTGCTGTATATTAAAACCGTGAAATGTGTTCGAAGATTGCACTGGTTTTGTTGTAGTGATAGGAAACTTGCCGGTATTTGTCCATTCATTGCCTATTATAAAATAATCGGTTGTGGGTGAGGCCATCAGTTTCAATAAAGGGAGAATTTAATGCTTACTTCATTTACGAATATATGAACGATGAAGGGACTTGAGATAGTACTGGTCCCCATATAGTTCCCCGAATCCCATGATGTATCGCAGTATCTGTCATTCCACGGAACATTTTTATGTGGCCATTTAAAATGTGCCGAAGCTAATGAGTCAAATTTGTCGAAACTACGAATAGAGTGTTCCTGCATTGAGTCTATGTTTAGGTCTGGGTCATTCTCACAAGGGTCAATGTCTGATGTTCCCCAAGCTCTAACTATTCTACCCATATTAAAGGCATGCATGTCTTGGATAGGAGAGACCATCAGGTAAACCTTAGCTTTGGGATTGCTTTTCATGACAATCTCATCACTATTAGTCATTATATTTGGAACCTCATCAACACTAAAATTACGATTAGGTTCAAATACTTTTACACTTCTACCTGCATCATTGGTTAAATATCTTGCTCTCCACGCCATTGGTGTTAAAGCCCATAAAATCACAAAGTCTACGTAACGAGTCATAAATTTTTCTACCCTGGAAACGCAATCCGATAATTGCCGTCCCGGGCTATAATCAGCTTTAATGTCAAGTCCATACTTCCTGTATAACAGTGTCTTCTCATTTAAGAAAAGAGAAACGGTAGAAGCACCAATAATAAGCATCAAAGGCATCCTTTCCTCTGTCTGTATTCAAAGTCCGAATCAAATAATAGCGTCAAATATGAAAACACGAGTGGTCTCGCTACCAACCCTCCTTTTACCTATAATAAAATAAACCATACCATGACTACTTTTAATGTCATATTATGTTTCACATAAATCAATAAATAAAATGAATGAATCAAAGAAATCAATGTTAATAAAAATTTGCTAAAATCCATGAATATTGACAATTAACTTAATGTACCCACGTTATGTCAATATGTTTCCATTCTTTTCTATATGACATACACAAGAGAGCATGAACATCAAACATCATTGATTTTTATGCTTTACCAATTAAAAAATTTACAAACCAATTTCAAATTGTAACACATACTTTCACCCGCTGTTTTAAAAGCGAAATATCGAGAACTTTTAAAAACCCAATTATTACCTGTAATTTTTTTGTTGCTATATATATATGTTCTTAATCATAATTAATAGAAAATAATAAAATAATAACAGTAATTAAGTAAATATGAGTTATAAATACTCTCTTTGAATATAATAACAACATAATTTTCTACCAGAAAACATTCTATTTTTGAGATTATATGCCACCTGAGCCTTTGAAATCTGTGTCTCACGACAATAAATGAATCGTCATCCATCTATTTTTCTATTTCAATGAACATCAACGGTCTCTAAAAGAATATCAATCTAGGAATCTATGCTTAAAATAAGAAATAGGAAAAAATAATAAGAAGATTAGGGTTTAAGACATAATAAAATAATAAATAAAGAAAATTAAACTAAAAAATCTTTATTTTGATTTTCCCGATATTTATTATCCCTTTCGGGACATATTTTTTTTTTTCAGTTCATGTAACAGGGTTCACACTTTCATCTTTTTTCAATTCTAAATTTGTCTGAGTAAAGCGAATATTTAAAAGTATTAAAGTCAATAACTTAGAATGTCAATGTTTATAAATTCAGTCGCAGTCACGCGTTCTATAAATATATGCGCAAATAATTTGTAAAAGTACATGTGAAATTATGTTCGTGTATGAGTATCCTGCGAGATACTTATAATACTCTATCGGAGTCGACATTACGTTTGGCAACTCAATGACCGGACCCATACGGCGTGTATGCGGTCTCGGAGGTAGTCGTGAGGACTCCTCTGCATTCAAGGAAACAAGAAAAACATCTGAGTCATACAATTGAACCTGAGTAGCATCTCCGATTACTTCTCCTAAGACGTGACAAGATTGAGTTGAACGATTCGAACTAGGTACTACTACAACAGACTCTCCTCATTAGTTTACTTGACAAGCCTCCTAATTCCCCTGAATTGGTGGGGCTAAACCGTAAAATTCAGTTAGTGTGAGATTGCGAAGACCCACTGAAATCTATATACGACCCAGGTGAGGTTCTGTTAGCTGTAACCTCCCTCTCTGATATATTCTCACTAAATTGTATAGAAACTGACAGTTTGAGGAGGGTCTATCCCTAAAATAGGCACATATTGAGTTGGGAGTACTACGGTCGACTACTGTAATTTTTAGTTTTTACAGTAGTTTTTCTAAATAAAAATAAAATGAAATTACAGTCAGGTCATAAGGTGGTAGATATTCCTCACGAAGAAAACGAAAAACAAAAACGTCTTTTCAAAGGTTATCCACATGGCTGCATCAAACTCAACCCAGGAAGGTGGTTCTTCACTAAGACATTTGCTGATATTGCTAATAAAGTCTACAATTTTGAGGTTAGAAACAGATTTAATTTTACTTTTAAATATTTTTCTATTTAGATTGTAGAAGTTGGTGTGTGCGTATTTGGTATATAATAGATATGTAGGTCAAATAACAAGATTCAAATGTTCCCTCTGAATGTGACACGTGAAATGAAACTGGGGCAGGACATAACAAGTGAATGATAAACTCTTCTATGTCATTTGAGATTGTCTCGTCATACAGGAACAGCACCGTCAATATATATATATATATATATATATATATATATATATATATATATATATATATATATATTATATTAAGTTATTAATATTATATATATATATATATTATATATATATTTATATATATATATATATATATATATATATATATATATATATATATATATATATATATATTATATATATATATATATATTAATTATATATATATATATATTTATATATATATATATAATATATATATATTATTATATATATATATATATATATATATATATATATATATATATATATATATATTAATATATATATATAAAGATTAATATATATAAATATATATATATATATATATATATATATATATATGGTCAGAGTGTTTAAAGCTAACATTCATGTAACTCGAGAACGGCAGCACCTACAGTAAAACAAATTATATAATTGGAATCAGCTAGCGGGAAAATTTTAAAGAAAGGGTTTTTAATTTTTTTTTTCCATTTATTCGTCGGAAATATTTTTAAAAAAATCCCACATTTAGGGGGCTCGAGCCGATGGGGGCAGAGGGGGGACGTAGTCCCCCTTGGTCGTCCCGGAGGCCGAGAGACCGGCCCGACTTCCTGGCCATCCTTTGGCGTTTACCCTAGCTATTCCTTTAGTTAAAGTAATACCAAGGTGTAAAGGAAGTAAAATTATTCTTTTTTTAACTAAAGGATAACCATAAGGGTAGGACCCGCAAAGATGGCTAGGAGTCCGGGGTCTCTCCGGCCTCACGGTGGACGAAGGGGGGGAACTTCGTCCCCCTCTGTACCCCGTCGGCTCGAGCCCAATAAATGGTGGAAAAAAATTATTTTTTAAAATATTTCCGACAAAAAAAAAAAAACGGCCCTCCTTCAAATTTTCCGCTGATTCGCAAATATATAAAGTTTGTTTTTACTGTAGGTGGCTTACGTTCTCGAGTTTTACATGTGTCAGCTTTAGACATCTGAATATATATATATATATAAATATATATATATATATATATATATATATATATATATAATATATATATTTATTATATATACTATATACTATACTATATAATATATATATATATATATATATATATATATATATATATATATACTATGTCAGCGTTCCATTGTCCGTCAAATGTATCTTAAAAACTATTATTGGCCTACAGTAAAACGGAATACATTTTTTGGAAATCAGCGTAAAGAGTTAGTCCTGAAAAACGTAAAAAACAAAAACAAAAAAAAAAACGATTTTAAAAAAAGTTAATAAAATTTAGAAGAGTAATTTTAAACTTATTTTAATTAACGTAACCTTACGTTGCCCTTTAAATAATGGGGGGTGTTTAAAACTAAAGAATACCCAAGGGTAATAAACGCCCGGAATGGGCAGGAGTCGGGGTCTCTCGTCCTTCCGGGGAACTACGGGGTAGGATTATTTCCCCTCGCCGGGAGGGTCTTCCGGACCCCCGTCTTTTGGTATTTTGGGTGTCCGCGGGGTTTCCTCTCGCCCCTCCCCTACGGGGGTGTGGAAAACATCCCCCCCTATGTTTCCCCGTCGGCTCGAGCCCCTAGTGGGCCGTATATATATATATATATATATATATGCACGTAAAGAAATTTATTAATATAGTATATATATATATATTATATATATATATATATATATATATAGTATATATATATATATATAATATATATATATATATATATATATATATATATATATATTATATATATATAATATATATATATGCACGTGAAAGAAATTTTGCGATTCAAACCCCGTTATAGAGCCCCGTTACAAATTTATGACCCCGTTATAATAAATTTTTTTTAGAGATCGCCTATTTTTTGATATTTTTTATCATTTAACACGAACATATTAATTGTTATTTATTACTCATTTATTACATTAATTATACGTTCCAGGGCTAACGTTTTAGCGCTGATTCGCGAAAATGTATTCATTTTACTGTAGTTTAATAGTTTTTTAAGATACGATATGACGGACGGAAATGGAAACGCTGGCCATAATATATTATAATATATATATACTATATATTATATATATATATATTATTATATATATATTATATATATATATATATATATATTATATATATCGGCTCCATTGTTACCATAGCGTGACACATACAATTTTTTCGTTGGTTGCCAAATCTTAAAATTTTTGACCTTGATCTGTCTTTTATCCAAAGAAAATATATTTTTTTATGGTAAACTTATAAAAATGTTTATATATATATATATATATATATATATAGTTATATATATATATATATATATATATAATATATATATATATATATATATATAATATTATTATATAATATATAGTATATATATATTATATTATAATTTTAAGTTTTTTATAAAAAATATTTTCTTTTAGGCAAAAAAGGAAGAATACAAGGAGAAATTTTAGCAGATTTTGCAAAGGCTTGGGAAAAAAAAATCGAAGCTGTTTGTGCTATCTTTCAATGGAGAGGCATATATTGTAGCAATCAAAGTTGCTAGTTGCCTTTTTTTTAATTAATCTAACGAATAACCCGCAACCTAGACCGCAGAGATGGCAGGAGTCGGGTTCTCTCGGCCTCCCGGGGGAGCGACGGGGTGACTTCGTCTGCCCCTCTGTCCTCGCGTCGTTTGCTTGAGGTCAAATAAAATAATTTTTATCGATGAAGAGCCGTAAATTTGTTTAATAAATATAACTAAATATCAGTTCACTTAAGTCCAGCTTTACGAAATTTCAAGGCCATGTGAAAGATGCAATAAATTATATATATATATATATATATATATATTATATATATATATATAAATATATATATATAATATATATATATATATATATATATATATATATATAAATAGTATATATATATATTATATATATATATATATATATATATATATTAAATTAAATTAAAACTTATTATTATTATGTAACATTCTTAACACAAATACACTTTTGAGACTAAAATTAAGTTGTAGTACACTAAAAAAACAAACAAAGCGATTTTATCAGATATTACGGAATATAAATCAAAAACGTCCATCCAGAACAAAGGTGAAATCCTTACCAGTTTAAAAACCTTTGTTTTTTGTTTTTTTTAATAAAATACCAACTGTCCCAATCTGTACCCTAAATAAAATAAAAAGGACAAATCTGGCAACATCAAGTTTAAGACAAAATGTGTCCTCTAAGTAATATATATATATATATATAGTATATAGATATATATATATAGTATAATATATATATATTATATATATATATATTTATCTATATTATTATATATATATAGATATTATATATAATACGGTATATTATATATATATATATGCCAGCATCCCGAAGAGGCCAGGCATTTATGTATCTAGAAAACTATAACATCTACAGGAAAATAAATAACATTTCTGATTTCAGCAAGTAATTTCATCGATGAAGACATCAAAAAAATAAAAAAAAATTTTTATTCCTAATATTTTATTATAGACAAACCTTAAATATTAAGTATACTTAGATCTGGAAGGGTAGCTGTGGATTGACTTGGAATCATGCAGTAGTTCAGAGAGCAAGAAATTATCCAATAAGTATTTTTTTTAGCGCTTTGGAGAAAATAATTATTTTTTCTTTTTATAGTCAATTTTTAGGGGGTTCGAAGCCGACGGAGGGCAACAGAGGGGGGAACGAAGTCCCCTCCCCGTCGTCACCCCGGTAGGGCCGAGAAACCCCGCGACTCTGAAATCTTTAAGTTTTACAACCCCGTGGGGTATTCTTTATTAAAAAAAATAATTCACATTTGGCATTTTGCGCGCTTTCTCGGTACTTCGAGCTCCTTCGTAATTCTCAAAAAACTATGGTTATCATACATTTTTCCATCATTTTTAACAATTTTAAATTTTTCAAAAGCGTTATTTTATTTTATTTTTTTTTTTTTAAAAAACATGGTTTTTTATCTCCTGATTAATAAAATGTTTTTTTATTTTCTTGTAGGCTGTTATACGTTTTTTAGTATACATGCTCTGGCCTTTACGGATGTTTGACCATATATAGTATTTATTATATATATATATATATTATATATATAGATATATGATATAGTATATATATATATTATATATTATAAGTATATATATTTATATAATTATATATATATATAAATAAGTTACTTAACGGCTACACGTTAATAGGGTAAATTAGTAAATGTAGTGTATATCAAAGAAAGTATAAATAAAAGTAAACATTTTTAGGGGTGAAGATAAAATGGTTTAAAAGGAATTAAGTTTTCTTTTTTGTGTGTATCATCTATAGAATTACTTTCTTAAGCGCCTATTCAAAGATAAGGAAAATGTGCGTCACACGGTCATAAATTTTGGGAAGGGGCGAAGTCAAATGCCGAACTTACTGTTCACACTTTACTCTGCCCACTTCCTCCAAATTTCTCAGACATCCACATTACCTTCCCCCAATATTCTGTTTTCAATGTTTTTAGGAAAATGATATTTTAAGGCCAACTAAACCTTTTTAAATAGGTTATGAATTTTTATTGGCTACTTTTTGAAAATAAAATAAAATTAAGATATGTATTTTTTTTTCAAATATTGTTGTATTTTTTATCAGATGTGTCCACAAGTAGTATTTTAAAGTTAGTAAACATTAGTAAAAGGGTATTCCTAACCTAACCTAATCTAACTTAACCTAACCTAACGTAATCTAACTTCCTTCCTAACCTTATTTCACTCCTAGAAAATCTATTTAGGTATCATAGAGGCTACCGGCGAAAAAATATTTTTACCCGACCTCCCGTTCCGTGTGGCCGTTAAGTAACTTTGTCCATTATATATATATATATATATATATAGGCTATAGGTATATAACATAATATTCTATATATATTATATATTATATTATAATATATATATATATATATATATATATATATATATATTTATATGGGGGGGGGGGTAAAAAGAGAGAGAGAATTCTCAAAATTCTACGTCCTGTACGGTTTCTCTCTTAGATTTTCAATCTTAAATATCTCTTTGCCTTATTTGTTTTCTGAGTTCTGGTGTTAATTTTAAGTTCGGTTATCTAGCAAGAGGATCATACACCCTCCTTTCTTCTTATCGTGATATTTCCCAATTTTAAGTTCGGTTATCTAGCAAGAGGATCATACACCCTCCTTTCTTCTTATCGTGATATTTCCATTCTGAAAGTTTGTAACGTTCTCTACCGATGAAATGAATGCTCACACCTTTCGAAAAGAGATGTGGCTTATTGCATTCAAACACTAATTTGATTTTTTTAACTTTTAATGCTCTGGCTGGGATTCCTTGGAATGCAAAAGGGCCCATAACAGAATAGATTCTACCTTGAATGGGAGATCAAATTCCATTTTTCACATAAATCATATGCTTATGTTAACTCTGAGCTTTTTAAACTATCATTCAGGAGAATGTTGCTATTAAGTGTCACCATTTTTTTTAATATCCTTGGTAATATCTACCTTTTATTCTATCTGGAAACTCTCCTAAATCTATTAACTATCAAATTAATAAATATCTTCTATAAATTTAGTTTTTTCCTTTTATTTTATTTTTCCTCTCCTGGTGATTCTTCTGCAGTGTTGAAGTTTGAATAATATACTCAAACTTTCGCTTCCAGCTCTTTCACTTTTTGCTCCTTCACACTATTTAGGGTCTACACTTTCCCATTTCGACGTACTGAATGAACTACCCTTTACTTCTTCCCTTCACTTTTTAAATCAGCATCACATCCACCGTCAGTCCCCCATCTGTGGCTTTGGAACTTCATTAAACTTTCAAAGATTTGAGAGATGCCCGAAACCAAGGTTTTGCCCAATTTGACCAAGCAAGATCAGGGTGGCCATAGCCTACCCTTTGACATGCCAATGCTCAGATTGGAGGCAAAGGGCGTTTCCATTGCCGCATGGAACAGGTACAAATAGCACATGTAGTTCCTAGATAAGTAAACCTTTGTATGTAGTATGTTCTGTGTCTTCCTCTGCTACACGTTTGACCACTAAACAAATGAGATGCTGTAGACTGGGGCCCTCAATAGATAGGAATTCCAATCGATATTTGGTGAAGTTTTGAAAGTTTTCTAGTTTTGAAAAACATTTTACATGATCTCTATTAGGACCTGCGCGTTCCTGCCACTAATCGTGATTGCAAGGTTAATCAGTGTAGCCATGTACTTTAAACCAAAATCTATGCTTAACCACCGTAGTTTATAGTATAACGATAGTACCCCTCTTTGAGACTCCCTCACATTTCTGTAAGAGTATCTGCTCCCTCTCCCTTAAACCAGAAGTGAGCTGTCTCGTCTTAAATATTACCTTTGTCAATTCAATTCTTTAAAGAATAGACCCTTTGGTTTTTGCTCTCCTCTTTATGGAATCGTATAAAGCAATATCAGAGATTTTTTGTCAATTCAGAATGATGCATATTGCTTTCCTCTTTGTGTTTTAGCACTTTTCCAAGCTTTGTGCTCTAAACTTTGCATTATTCCCTCAATTCATTTGCCTGATTGAAAAGCCCACTGACTCAAGTGGATTTCTTTCACTATCGCAATTTCAGTCATTATATAAAAATCAAGAGCATTCTCCGTCATCTTAAGAAGAAACGAGGTTAGACTGACAGATAAGTAAGACCTATCTCAATGCAGATATAAAGGTTTCTTTTTACACTTCTTCATAGCTATGGATTCATCCAAGAGTGTAATCTTAAAAATTTCCACAAATAATTGGAGAACCTTTAGACTCTTTTGAAGTAGTGATGGTAACATCCCATCTTCGCCTGGATACTTATGAATGTCAAGATACTTAATCCATATTCAACCCTATTTGTAGACAAGACTTACTTAGAGGCTTTTAGCACATTAGTTGGGTTCTCCAGCTTTCATCTCAACTTCAACCAGTTCACAGTCCGGAAGTTAGTTATTATTAACTCCATTAGCTCGTCCTTTCAATGAGGCTCTGGTCACCTGTATCATCATTCTGGTCCTTGGAAAGCACCCTATATAGTTCTGCGACTTCAAGCCGACTTTCAACGTTCTTACATAGATTTCTTCAAATCCTTCTTTTAAACATTGATCTCCCTGCTATATGTTGCAATGGCAGTTTATATTCCCCTCCAATCATTGATCCACTTCGTCCTATTAGAGTTTCCGTAGAGTTTTCATTTCTTAGAACAACCAATTTATGATCCCAAATAAGAGCATTTTCTGTTACACTTTACTTCGCATCCTCAAGAACGTCCGGGCAAGGATATCAGTTACTATCTTCTCGTCGTAGAAGTCGCTTTCAAGACAACCCAAGTTCCATTGATCTCCATTTGCCTACCTTCGATTTGTGACCTTTGCTTGGATGGCTCTCTCAATTGAACCGACGTCCATATGTATCTTGCTTTCACTTTGCAAGCTCGACAACTCCCCCGACATTTTTCTATTCGTGCAGACCCATATACTGGTGTAGTTTCTCTATTGTGCTAATCAGTGTCTCCCATCTTCCCTTGTGCGTCACCTTTGCCAGAACACTTCAATCTTAATTCAGCTTGCGAGCATTGACCTAAGGAGAGGACAGTTTGTGCCCAAGCACCCTTATTTTCTCTCTATAGTAACATCTACTCATTCATTTTCGTATTCTGATTTTGGGTTTTAATAAAATTATGGACCTCTAGACCTAAAGAACTCTAGCAACTTATCTGTGACCTCTCCATTACAGGTAAACAATAGCCCAGCTTAATTAAATATTATTGATTTGTGGAAAAGAGGCACTAACTTGTCTAGGGTAACTTGCTGTATGGTCCTCAGTTTGCCCATTAAACTTTTCTGGGAACTTTTAAACTCTTTATTTAATCTCTATTTTAAATCCACTATCATATGGCTGATTAAGGGTGAGGTGCGTATCATACACCGGAACAGGAAAGTAGTTGAACATGACGCAAATCGAAATGAAATCCCCCTTTTACCGTCCCCTTTATAACCTAAAGTGAGAACTCGTCGCAGTCAGAAAAATCGACTCTAAGGTTTCACGAGACTGCGACGGATCCTTACTACGGTAACTCGTCAATGTGGGGTTCATCCCCTGGGCAAAGCCAACAACTATACCCGCTCATAAAACCCCTCTATTCACTCCTGTTATGCACCTTTCTTCTCGCCTCTACCAAACTCACATTAAACTCCTTCAGGCATTCCTTTACCGACTAAAACAGCTTTTTCTTCGGTCACCCACTCAGTTGATTCCCAGCACACTCACCACTCTACATTAACTTAACCAATTGACTATCAACCATCGTTTCCATATGACCACTACCTTAATTTGCTCTAGTTTAATCTTTCATTTACGCCTTTCTTTACACCGTTTAAAATCTCATTTACGCCATTCTTTACACCACACAACTCCTTAATACGTTCATTTCTTTATTTATCAATTCTACTGACACCTAACACGCCCCTAAGATTGTCCATCTGAATACATTGTAACTTAGATCTACACCTCTTATTCCACACTATAGTTTCAATACTATACATTAACATAGATAACAACATATCCTCATGCATAACCCTAGCACACTGAAGACTTAGTCCCTTAGCATCCACCCAGGATTTAACTGCACCAGCCACCTTCCAACCATTAACAACTTTTCTATTACACTCTGCATCATCCGTTCCCTTTTCATCTATCATATAAAATAAATATTTAAACTCAGATACTTGTTCCAGTTGCTCACCATCTAACATGACTTCCCACCTCGACTCTCCTCACTTATTACCATAACTTTAGTCTATCCTAAATTCAAATTGAAACCCTTCCTTTTAAACACCCTACCATACCTCCCTGCCAATCCTTTCAGACTCTCTTCAGATACGCCACATAAAACCAAATCATCCACATACAATAAGCAGGGCATCCTCCACTGTCTTCCATTCTCCGTCATTCTAACACCTTTCCCTGCCACCCCTACCTCTAATTCTTTCATAACCCCATCCATATACAAAGGGCAAGATCCAATGTTTTGCTCGGGCTGAGCCCTATTTCCCCCCCCCCTAAAAATGGACATGAAATTCGGAATCTTCAGCCGATTTTGACTATATAAACACCAAACTGTAGCTTTTTTTGCCCTCTAAAAAGTTGTTTTCCGGTGTTTTTCTATGTTTGTAGTCATTCTTTCAGAATTTTCAATTTTTCAAAACCCATGTTTTTGACATTCTTCATATCAACTTCCAGAATTTTTTTCGAAATGACTTCAAACTTAAAATATGCATAGATAGGTTCATTATCTACAAAAGTACAGTAGTACCTTTTCGATTTTTTGAGTTTTGTGCTCAGTGTTGTCCAATTTCCAAACCCACTTTTTTTATTTTGAAATGAAATATTGGGATATTTTTTTTTATTATTGTCCGATCAACATCAAATTTTCAGTGATTGTACAGTTAGACGAGATGCATCCTTTTTACTTAGATAATTTTTTTGTATAGGAAAAGAAATTTTTTTTAAAAATTTAGAAAAAATTTTTTTTTGAAAATTTGTTCCAAGAACAAATCCAAAACTAATGCATATACAAAAAAACTATCTAAGTAAAACATGTGCACCTCTCCCGACTACATACGCCCTGAAAATTTTATTCACTTCGCCCGAACAGAAAAAAATTATCGCAATTTTTCATTTCAAAATAAAAAAAAAAGTGGGTTTGGAAATTGGACAACGCTGAGCACAAAACTCAAAAAATCGAAAAAGTACTTCTGTACTTTTGTAGGTAATGGACCTATCTATGCATATTTCAAGTTTGAGGTCATTTCGAAAAAAGTCTGGAAGTTGATACGAAGAATGTCAAAAACATGGGTTTTGAAAAATTGAAAATTCTGAAAGAATGACTACAGACACAGAAAAACACCGGAAAACAACGTTTTAGAGGGCAAAAAAAGCTACAGTTTGGTGTTTATATAGTCAAAATCGGCTGAAGATTCCGAATTTTATGTCCATTTTTAGGGGGACGAAAATTTGGGTTAAGCCCGAGCAAAATATTGGATCTTGCCCTAATCACTTTCAAACTCTATTTATTCTTACACACACTTCACTATCGTCACACATACTTTTGATTCCATTCAGAAGCCTACCACCAACATCACATATCACTAACACCTGCCACAGAACTTCCCTATTAATCCTGCCATACGCCTATTGCAAGTTCACAAAACCTAAATTCAATTTATTATTCTGCTCTCTCATTTTCTCAATCATGTGTTTTAATGTAAAATTTGATCCACACATCCTTTATCACTTCTAAATGCACCTTGCACTTCACCAATCAGTCCTTGATTCACTCGACTTACTCTTTTGACCAAAATATCACCGTACATCTTTCCTACAACACTCCATGCACTAATTCCTTTGTAGTTCATACTGTTCCCCTTATCCCCTTACCCTTAAATAAGGGTACTATTACTGCTTTCTTCCAATCCTTCGGAACTATATATACCCTTCATAAACGCTTTGTTACAGAACTTCTAAATCCATTCAATCACCATCTCGTCTCCATTCTTGATCATTTCACCAGAAATGCTTTCTATACCTGCATATTTGCAATTCTTTAACTTTCTCACTCTACCCATTACCTCCTCCTTACTAATTATCTCTTTCCCCAAAATACCTATTTTTTCTTGCACCATCAAACAAACACACATTCGCTATCACCTCTTCAGTACTGCCAATGTTATGAAGATTCTCGAAGTGTTCCCTTAACACTCTTCTCACATCCATTTCATCAGTTACGAAAGCACCATCCCTTCATTATTCTATGCAGATTCCCCTTACTCTCATTCTTAATCTTTCACGGTTCCTTCCAGAAAAGCTTCATATTCCCTTGTAAGTCTCCACTCATTCTTCTTCCAAACTGTTTCTTTACCTAATTTTTCCTTCTGCATATGCCACTTTTAGTCTTCCTTGTTTCCTCCTTATATAGTTCCAAACACCTTTCTTTTGAAACATCATCATTGGATTAAAGTACATTCAACCTAGCGTCATTTTTACTTTTAACCGCTTGCATCGCCTCTTAATTCCAAAACTCATTGATAACATTCTTACTCCCCACTTTTCCACAGCCACATACTCCTCTTGCGTCATTAACAAAGACTTCCTTCATTTGCTTCCAGATTTGTTCAGTTTCAATCTGTTCACATTCAGGTGATTTATTTGCAAACGCTCTTAAATACTTATCCTTATTACCTTGGTCACTTAACTTCTCGTTCTTAATTCTATCTACTTCCTTCCTTATCACCTTCCTCTCCATCCAAGCCCCCACTAACTTAATCTTACATAAAATAACATAATGATACAATAATCCCATTCCTAACCCTCTCACTGATTTAACATTCATCACATTCTTCAACATCTCATTCTTCACCAACACCAAATTAATCAATAATATTTTTCACTTCGATAACATATCTACCTACACCAACTATAGTATATTTATGAATACTCTTGTGTTAGGAGAAAATATTACTTACACAAATACCTCTCTCTCCTCACATAAATCTATCAACTTCCTACCATTTTCATTTTCACCCGTCACCCCAAAGCCACCTGTCATACTATCCCTTAAATGAACACCTATCTAGCCATTTAGTTCACCCAACACAATCAATCTGAAGCTCCTACTCACTCCATCCAAAACACCATTCAGATTATCCCAGAAAATCGCACTCTCCTCAACATCACCCTCAGATGGACCATATGTTACAACCACACATACTTTGACCTTTACATCTAAACATTAGAATTCTAGTACACAAACAAACAAAATCCACCATAGCTCTGTGCCACAGGTCATTCATCAGAATCCCAACTCCTTCTCTTCCCTCTCCCCCTCTCATTCCTTTCTACTCTAGCACACACACATTTCACATTACATCACTCATCTTCACCGTTCCCTTTCATCTCTATTTCAGTCACAGAGAGCAAATCAAATTTACCCTTTTTAAATACATTCATTAACTCTATCCTCTTCTCCTTATCATTTATTTCTCTGACGTTCCATGTACCCATACGGTTCATACATTTTCATTTTCGCCGAAACATGGAAGATTGCTTACGGCTATCACGACCTTCTCCGAGGCATGCATTAGCATTTCTGGCAAGAGATAAGTGGTAGTGGGTAGTCAACCCAATAATCACAGTCCCTTTAGTCGCCTTCTATAACAAACTCACAGAACATCCGCTGTTGGAATTCTTTCTCTCCACACCTAGGGATATAAGGTATTGTCTGTAAGGTGTTGTCTGAAAGATAAAAGAATAAAAGAGTGTGTATATGGATAATATGAATGCAAAAAAGAAAGGCGTACCATTGGGCACAGAAATATCATGAGATATACCTACAAACCATAAGCATAATCGGAGATACTTCCATCGCTTCGATTGCACTTATATATATATATATATATATACTATATATCTTATATATCTCTATATAATATATATATATATATATATATATATTATATATATATAATATATATAGATATTAGATATATTATAGTATATATTAATATATATATATATATATATATTATATATATATATTATATATATAATATATATATATATATATATATATATATATATATATTATTATTATATATATATAACTCCTATTATCTACTTAATTTTCATTTTGCCTCGACGAATCGTTGCAGGGATATATTCGACAGGCTAGCGCACTTTCCACTAAAAGAAATCCGACAACCTGCTTGGTTCTCTACTTGATAAGAATTTTCTGCGCCCCTGCCAAACCATTTCTAAACAACTTTTGTAAATCTGCCTCCCAACCCCTTTATTCGCTCTGATGCTTCTGTTGCTAACTCTCCTTTCTGAAAAGGCCAATCTCTGCAGGGCCTCCTTTTTTATCTAATTCTACCCTGGACGTTCCGGTATCCAATTCTCCTCCTACACTTCTCCCCTCAGGTCTCCCATGCATTTAATGTGATTTCATATGATCGTGATGCATGGGATCCTCAGATCTAAATGAACGCCAGGAAGGCTGTGGCCGGATGGTTCATTCCTCCCCGTGCTTGAAGGCAGGTGCTGCCTCTGAGCTGGCCGTCTTGTCCCTCGGTCAACTCTATCTCTGTTCTTAATACTTAATACTTTCATTCAGTCCATATGGTCCAACCGATCCCGAAAAAATCTAGCCCGCTCTGATCCTTTCAAACTATCGCCCGTATATCTCTCACTTTGTTTACTATCTAAAATCTTTGGCTGAAACTCTTCTTAACTCTTTATTCCAGGATCATCTGGAGATCTCATTCTCCTCTTTCAGATCTTCAATATTGCTTTCGACGCCTTGAGGTCAACTAGTGACAAACTTTCCTATCTAACTGATTTTATGGTCTTCTGCCCCTTAGGGGGGATCAGGGGCAGTCGTGCCTGATGTCGCTTAACGTATTGAAATCGTTTGACCAGGTTTGGCACGGTCACTGCTCTTCGCAAGCTCCCCTCTTTTGGGTTTCTCCCTTCTCTTTGCACTCCTTTGTCTAGTTTTCTCTCCGATCGCTCATATCAGCACTCATTGATGGGAGCGACCTCTTCCTCATTTCCTGATAATTGTGGTGTTCCGAAAGGTTCTGTTCTATCTCACTTTATTCACTTTCGAGGACAATCTCCCAGCGTAACTTCCAGCCCTGGTCAACTCTTGTTGGCGGCACGATGCCTCAACCCTCCAATCTTCTACTCACTTCAAATCTGCCTCCCTCTTTTGCTTCTAGAGTTGCCTCTTCGTCTTCAGCTTTCCGATTCTATCCTTGTCGATTTGGATGGGATTTCCCGGCGTGGGGTCACCGCAACCCTGTAAAATTCAACTGTTTAAAACTCAACTTTCTTTACATCTCCCCTCAAAAACACCTCCCCACTTTCCTAGTTTCCTTCGACGACTTAACAGTCCTCCTGTTGAAATAACAATAAACATCTAGTTTAAAAAACAATAAATCTCTCTTGGAAACTCATATTTCAATGGTTGCTAAGATGACCTCAAAAAAACTGGGAGTTCTGCTTCAGCCGTGCGGAATTTTTCCTTTGCACAGCTCCTTCAGTTATATAAGGGCCTTATTCGCCCTTGCTATGGCGAGTTACTGTTTTCACATGTTGGCGGCCTCCGGCCCTCCACCCTTCTGTGGATAGGGTTGAGTCTAAGCCTAAGAGACTAAATAAACTGTCCCCTACTTTAAACTTCTCTTGACCCTCTATCTCATGCGACGTGCGTTGGTGCCACTATCTCTTTTTATAGGTGTACAAACGGTAGATGCTGAAGGGAGTTGGCGCTACAATTCCACCTCCATTGCGTCGACCCTCGCAATACAAGGGTGCCATACTCTCACATGAATTTTTGCGGTGGAAGTATTGAAAACCCCTGACTTGTTCCTAGTGGTGCCTCTTTCTTTCCAGCTACTTCTGCTTCTGGAACTCCTTGCCTTCTTCTGTTTTTCCAACTTATATTTAATCTTCCTCTACTTTAAATGCCCACGTTGCGCTCACCTGAGAGATTTGCCTTAGGCTGGCGATTGGTGGTTTTTTTTCCATGTTTTATTTCCGCCCCCTTCCTTGAAAAAGGGCTCGGCCCGTGAGTGATGGTTAAACTGCCCCTAAAAGCAAAAAAAAAAAATATATATATATGGGCCGAGCAGGATTTCATTAGGGGGGGGGAAGGTGAGCCTGATATATTATAGTTATATTATTATATATATATAATATATTATTTATTATTAATATATAATATATATATATATATATATATATATAATATAATATATATATATATATATATCTATATATATAATAATATATAGTATATATATATATATATTAATACATATATATATATATATATATATATACTATAAATATATATTATATATATATATATATATATATATATATATAACCTTAAGAATGAGTTGTATGTCAATATGTGTGGATCAATCCTGGATATGAGATAAATATACACTATATAAAAGAACGAAAGAAATCAATTTTGTTTTAGATAAGATAGACAAACATAAACAAAAACATAATAGAAGATAAGTATGGGGGCCCGTAACGTTGGTCATTAAGTAAAGACAGACATAACAATGAAAAATAAATTTAATAATTTAAATGCCGATTACGAATGTTACAAAAATCAATTAAAAATGAATACCGTGTATTATTAGATCAAGTTAAAAATGGGGATTATGTTTAAATATTACACTTTCATTAAGCAAAAATGAATACCGTAGTATTATTCAGATAAGTCGCGTTCTTTAACGATCTCCATAAATAAAAAACATTATTTTCACGGGGTATTGTAACAATTACACTAATAGTAAAAATAGAAAAGATTCCAAGTAATTGATGTTTAGATTTTATCTGTAGTATTAAAAAAAAAGCTTTGCAACCTTACCCATCGCGATTATGATCATTATTTGAGATAAATGACCTAAAAATAGGCCATTACTGTCGTTTCAACATACATTCTAAAACTTCTCCATTATGTTGACTAATACTAACTTGAGAGAAATATTTAAGTTATCACCAAATAGAGATCTACAAATGACAAAAGGAATTTATAAACTCCACCAGCACTTCCAATTTAAAAGTATTTATTATTTAATTAAATTGTGAATAATTTAATTGTTTCACCCTTTTGTTCTTTAACTTGTATGCAATTTTACTTTTTATTTGTTTTATTTTTTATTAATTTTGTTCAAGATAAATTTATTTTCATTGTTAGTTCTGAAGAGGAGACTTAGTTAGTGAGTCTCGAAACGTAAACTTCTATTAAATCTATTTATTTTTTTTTTTAAATTCCCCCTGTTTATTTCTTAGTGGTTTTAAATTGCTTTTTTCTTTACATTCATAGAGTTTGAGTTGATGTAGAAACTCTTTAAATATATATTATATATATATATATATATATATATATTTATATATATATTATAATATTATTTTTATTTATTTTTTATTTTTATATATTATTATATTATATTATATTTATAATTTTATATATTAATATTATATTTTTTATATTTATTCTATTAAATATATATAAGTATTATATATTATATATATTATATTATATATATATATATATATATATATATATATTATATATATAATATATATATATATAGGAGTGTTTGTACTCAGGATTTGACTTAGGGGCCAGTAAAGGTTGAGTGATTTATGACCTTGCTCGCGCTGATCAATAGACGGTGTGGGTTGGTTAAACTCCAAATTTTTCCTTTTCAAAGGCTAATAAAAAATATCATGGAATTAAAAAAAGTTATTTCGTTATAAAATAAATAAAATAACAAGCTAACAACAGTTGTAATTAAAAAATTTTATGTCTCACGAGGTGAGTTAAAAAAATACCTATTTGAGAAACGTATAGTAATATTTATGGGGGTTGGCGAGTACTGAGTCCTGAGTGGTGACTAATATTAAATTTAAACTATCATTAGACGCCTTGGATTTTAAGCGAATTTCGCAATTACATTTACAATTCGTTCATTTTTTCACTTACTAATATTCTATCAATACTCATCCTACATA
>JABUQX010087643.1:0-20699 GCA_015478945.1 Trachelipus rathkii
GAAATTTCCCCTAAATGATTTAGAAAGGTAGTTCAGTTTGTAGAGTTATTGAAGATATTCTCACATAGACACTATTTGGTAATTTGCACTATCGTCTGCTTAAAAGAAGACTTACAGAATCGAACACACGCACTTCTTGTGCTTAAATAATCGGAACAAACCTGATAGCGGGGAATGTAAATTGACTAAGCCCTAACGGGTGCCTTGTGGATTTGCCGTAGCATGTTTGGGTATGGGTTGACGGCGGCAAGTCCTCGATAGGCCCATGGTGGCTTTTTATCTTGTCTCTATAAGGCTTCCTAATGGTCCTAAATCCTAAAAAATTATCCTCTCCCCTATAGAGTATTAGGTTATCTATTTATGATATCTTATCTCCTCCCACGAAGATTCTTCACCTGATTCGGTTGTAATAATTTCCTTCATACAAGTTTGTTCCTGATACATCAATATATTTTTATTAACGAAGAGAATTTGACCTCCTTAGTCCCCTTTAAAATTTCTTTTTACCTGCTAATTTAAGGATACAAAAGAAATGGGTAAAGCCCACCAGGGAAGATATTTACAAGACCGTATTGGTTTAGAACAAATACCCGCCAGAATTGATATTTTATGTATATGATACCTATATATATATTATAAATATTAATATATATATACTATATACCACTTATATACTATACTATATATTTACGTACTAATATCTACTAATATATATATAAATATATTATATATATATATATATATATATACTATATATATATATATATATATATATGTAATATGTATATATATATATAACTATATAATATATATATATATATTATATATATATATATATGATGATATAGTATATATATATAGATCTAATATACTACACTATATATATATATATGATATATGATATATATATAATATATATATCGATATATATATATAATATATATATGGACAATTAATAAGTGGTTGACTCCGTTAATACCAGCGTAACTACCCGGCTTTAGTTTAAGTTTAAGTGTTGGTTCGGTAGGTTAGGTTATGGTTTATGTAGGTTGTGTTAGGTTACCCGAGAGAAATTTAAATGTATTTAAACCTAAATTATTAAAAATATCGATATACAATATATTATTGATTTTGCGACTCCTGGAGCAAAACTGCTTCATAAATTGCCTATATATTATATTATATAATATATTATATAGCTGTATATATCACAGAACCCTTCATTTATATTATATATAATATTATATATATATCTATTTATAATTATACTATTATATATAGTTAATTCTCTATATAATATATTACTATAATATATATATATATATATTATATATTATTATATATACTCTCTCGCACACTTTGATTTTTTAAAATCAGAGTCTGTGTGAATTCGTTTTCACTCACACAATCTCATCCTTCACAATTGACTTCGCTACAATCCGATATAACTTTTACTCTAGGTAAATCAAGAGTCTTGAGATATTAAACTATTTTTTCTTTATTTTTTTCGACTTGTGAGCGACGGTGGGGTTCAAACTGTGCCGAGGGAATAGAATTGTGAGGCATGTCAACCTTCTAGATATCCGGGACTATTAGTATTTCTCTATTTTATATACCTCTTTATAGTAGTATTATCGCATGAGTGGCATTCCGTGATACTCGGGCCTTCGCAAATTTTTAGACGATGAGAAATAATACTATTACCTATTCGATAATTACCTTATTTTCCAATCAATTGACATCATTTTGAATATAACCGATAGACTCACCGGAGCTATATAAATTACATTATCAACTTATATATTATATAATATTAATATATTATATATTATTAATTATATGATATATATATTAATATATAGATATATATATTATATTATGAATTAATATATATAATTTATATATATAATTATATATATATATAATAATATATTTATATATATATATATATTATATATTAATTATATTATAATAATATTATAATATATTATTTATATATATATATATGAATATATATAAGTATAATAACATAATTATATATAATAACATAGTGAGTATAAGCACATCGGGAGATCACTCAGAAACGGAGCTCAAGAACCGGATAAGTCGTCTTTAGAGAGCGGTTAGGGATCGAAACCTGATAAGTTAGGGGTTGAGCAGAGTTATTTGAAAGTAAGCTGTTGAGCAAGTGTCGCACGGGCCGGAAACGCCGAAGCTTTGTTATGTTCAGAATAGTCAAGAGAGAGGGAGATAGTAGAGTTATGGGTGGCAGAGGTGGAGCAGGGATTGAGTTAGGGAGTCGGGAGAAGAGGCCTTGAATGCAAATATCCGAAAGGCACTACAACAAGTATAGAGAGAGACTCAGAAGTGGTTTGTCTGCTGCGTGATTTGTTCTTCTAATTTTTTTTACGTGTATAGTAAATTGTACTCAGCTACTGCTAATAAGTCAAGGTACATCTCTACAATTATAAAACTACACATAACTACAATTATAATATAATATTAATATACTTATCTATTATTTTATAACTAGACCGAAAAATATAAATAAATTTAATACGCTTTAAATGATACATAGGATGATTATTTTATATGAGCTGGAAGTGACATCACTCGACTAGCGGCAGCGCTGAGGTCGCAGAGCTACCGGCTCCGCCGGCGCGTCGTTCGGACGCAGTTCACACACTAGGGACCGCGAGTACTCACCATATAGCATCAGTCAAACTCCGTGAGTGTGTGTGTGTGTGTCATCTCTATTTTATTTCTTGTGAGGTTTGTTTTATTGTAGTGATAAATTTTTTAGATTATATTTAAATTTTTTATTTAATTTTAAATTAAAAAAAGTTTATAGTTTGTAGTGATATTATTTTTTTCCTCTTTTTATTTTTATTTATTAAATAAAATTTATAATATTATTATAATACATTTTATGTATTATCCATCTACTCACTACTTTGATTTTTATGCTCCGCTCCAGCTCAGCCTATGGGCCTCCGAGATATATATTACATGGGTGAGAAGTTTAAGTCGGTATCTGATTAAAATTTGGAGGGATTTAGATGGTGAGGTACCGCAATCGTAGCTGAATGTTACGCTCCCCATGGGACCCCGAGGGGACCCCACCCGACCACTTAAAAATCGAAATGCTCGTAATTGGCTGAAATTTGGTGAGAGATTCAGAGTTGAATTTCTAGAATACTTGATATTTGAATCTGAGGAGTTGGCTCCGGCTACCGGTTGTGGATGCCACTGCGTGGCCGATTTAATAAAGCAGTCTATATACCCCCATTCAATGTTGGTGTCTTTTTATAGGTTTACTGAGGTCGTAGAACTCGAATATGATTGGTTATAAGTCCGTATGGGGTGTCTAGAACCCCCCCCATTAGGAGGGTCCTGACTGAAAAAAAAGAGCACAGAGTGAAAACAAAGGAGGAATGAAGAAAGGATGAAGAAAGAATAAAAGAAGGAAGAATGAAAAGAGGGAGTCTGAACCTCAGTAGGAGTAGGAAGTTGAGCCAGGCCGCAGCCGGTGCTGCTCCGGGCGGAGCCGAGTTATTAAAATATTAGTGTAAGTGGATACTATATTGATGTCTTTAATATATCGTTATTGGATCTGTTAAGATTTCGAAAATAATGTTTCAGAACCATCACCACATGAAAAAAAATAAATAAATATGAATAATAAATAGGAAATAAAATTTTCTTATTCTTTTATGTTTATAATACTTCCAAATTTAACGCTTTTTCAATAAGTCCAGAAGCGTAAATCAGTAAATTCAAAAATCACGATCCACCCACCCTCATGACCAGTTGTGATCTATTTGAATCTAATTGCATCTATTGATCTATGATTCTATTGATTAGGGTCAAATACTTTTACATCTTAGAAATTGTCCATGTTTTAACATACCTAAATATCAGATAAATCAGTAAATGCAAGCCACCCAACCTATCCCTCCTGACCAGCTGTGATCTAAATTGATCTATTGAATCTATTAGATCTATATGACTATTTGATCTATTTGATTAAGGTCAAACATGTTTTTACTAAAAATTGTCATGTTTTACACAAACCCAAAATCAGTAAATCAGTAAATCAATCCACCTCCAACCTACCCTCCTGTCAATCCATGATCTATTGATCTATTGATCTTATTGATCTATTGATTAAGGTCAAGATTTTTTAACTAAAATTGTCCATGTTTTACGATACCCTGAAATCAGTAAACAATCAGTAAACAACGCCACCCAACCTGACCCTCCTGTCCAATCATGATCTTATTGATCTATTGAATCTATTGATCTATTGAGCTATTGATTATAGTCAAGTTTTTTGCTAAAATTAAACGTGTTCTTACGATACCCTAAATCAGTAAGTCAGTAAATCAAACCCACCATCCACTCACCCTCCTGTTCATCCTTGATACTATTGATCTATTGATCTATTGATCAAGTCACATTTCGAGTAATACATTTTTTGGATAAACATAACAAATAAAATCTTAATTCTTTTTACAAAGATCAATCAATATATGTTGACGTAACAAAGTTTTTTCAATATAAAAAAGCTTACTTAAACCATCCTGAAACTAGCAATAAATACAAACGACAAACCTGACCTGCCTTTAAACAAAGTTCCACGCTAACAGCAGTAAAGTAACTAAAAAAGCATACAAAGACGCAACCTATTCACACACTTTTTCAAGCATATTCCTAACATAACAATGTTAATTTTATATATTTATATTAATATTTAACTAAAAAATTTATCACAACATTGGTTAATTATTATACCTGATCAACGAGTATAACCTAACGTATATAAGGTTTCGCACATCAATAAAGCAAATGACGTAACATGAACAAGAAAAATAATGTTACAAGACAAACCTAACACAACTTACACAACGAAATAAACTGTTACATTACAAAGTTCCAAACGTAACATACAGTAAAGTGAAACTAACACTGCATGCAAACGTAACCTATTCTTACTTTCCAAGGATATCTCTACCATCAGTTAACGTTAATCTATACACTGACAGCAGTAACATTTAGGCAAAAATTTTATCAACATTGGTTAATTATTCATACTGATCAACGATATACTCTATCATAATAAGGTTTTCCACATCAATAAAGCTAACATGATGTTAAATGAACTAAGAAAATAATCTGTAATAATTTAACAAAAAATTAACATAACCGTATCTACTCATCAATAATACCTAATGGGTAAAGAAAAACAACGTAAAGTTTTACCTTCAGTAAAGTAAACTATGAACATAACATACTTACACACAACAACCAGAGCGAATAAAACACTATCAATTAACTAACTTTAGTCCAATAAAGCGTAACTTACGAGGGAAGTAAATACAAGTTTTCATTTTATAACCAATAAATTATTTCACAGAAAAACAGCGTTATATAAATACATAAAACATTATAAATACATAAAAAACATGTTTATTTTAAAGTATAATAATCATCTAAAATCAGAGAACATAGGAATTCAACGTTGGGTAAAGGTTCTATATTATCTCTCTAAAAATTCAGACACTACCTTGAAAAGGATGTACTATAAAATGCTTCAGCAGCACTAAGCCATTTTTCAGCATATTTTGATCCAGCAGCACTCATTCTCTCATACAATACAAAACGAGAAAGTAAATTCAATTGCCAAGTCTGGTAGTTATTAAAGCATTCATGTATACAGTATTATACGGGAAACCACATGTTTTTGGTGTAAATATCATAGATTACACCATGGTGCTATCAGTATAAGTCCTCAAGTATGTTTTAACATCGTTAGAATGCGATTTATTCGCTTTTTATTTTAATCAATGCTGTAATATTTCCAGATGTTCGAACTGTGAAACCGATACACCTACGCATGAAGGTCACACAATCGATAGTTTCCCAAGTAGTTGCCGTACATCAAAGGGTTTTATATCGTCACACGACGTGAACACAACGTCTATTTATTAGAAGCTCTCTGCACGTTATCTTCCAGTTATGATGATTTCACTGCTAGTCCGATATACCAGATGACAACACATTTATCTCTATCCATCCTGCCTGCAATATTGATAATTCTTGAATGATCTTCAACACAATGAATAAAGTCTATTATTTGAAACTCTGGATGGAATACAAGCAATGTATCGGTATCCATCCGTTGACGATTAAATATAAAATGACACATTCGTATGGAGGCATATAACGAAGAACTCCATCGTGAAAATATTCAACATAACACATGGGTTTTAGAGATGGCGAGTAAGATGCCATCGTACCAGCACAGCGAAAAATGGTCTACTGACGGAAATCGTATGCATAAACAACCCTTAAATGAAATGAGATTCTTTCTTTCAACCGAATCAGAAGAAAGTAAACAACGAATACGACGTACGAACGAACAATATCAACTCAAAAGGGGTAAATATATTCTCTTTAGGACAACAACAACAACAACGTAAACAACAACAACAAACAACAACAAACAACAACAACAACAAGACCAACAACAACAGAACAACAACAACAACACCAAAACAACAATAACATATTAATAAAAAAAATAATTCTCTTTATTTAATAATCAACGAATATGTGCTAACGTAACAGTGTTTTCACATTAATAAAGCTAACAATAGCATTACCAGAACCAAGAATATATTGTACAATGGCAAAGCCTGACCACCTTACGCTAGAATAAACAATTAACATTAACAACTCCCGGCGCTTAACAACAGTAAAGTAAATAACACATCATACAAAAACGTAAACTATTCAAACTTTTTCAAGCATATCTCAACATATCAATGTTAATTTTACATTAACATCGTAATATTAACAAAAATTTTAGCCCAACATGTCTAAGCATCATAAACTGACCACAATATATTGCTAATGTAAACAAATTTTTACATCAAACTTCGTAATATTTAACAAAAATTCATCAATAAAGCTAACTAAATACAATAATCAAACGAATAATTGCAAACATTAACAAAGTTTTATTCAATACATAACATAAAAATAAATTTTTTTTTAATCCTGACATAACATATAAAAAAAATAAAGTCTTGAATAAAAATATCAACAGTAAGCGTAATGTTTTACTCGATTTAAAGCAGTAAGATCATAAATCAGTAAAATCAAACCACCCAGTACTGTAGTACCCCCCTACCCATCCACCCGTCTATGATCTATCGACCTATTGATCTATTGATCAAATTTCAAGTATCATTTTGGATCAGCAACAGGTAAGAGGACGTATTACTAAACAAAATCCTTAACAAAAGTGACCCAATCTATCAAAAGATAACCAGCAATCTCCGAACTATGAATTGACACTTACTTGCATCAGTGTCACACGTCTTGAGTATAACATCATTTGAAACTATAATAAAGAGACATTAGCAAAATTCTTCGGCCAATCCTGACATTACTCAACAAAACTTAACCTTAGGTTCACGTTTTCTAACACATCATCGTTCAGGCTAACACGTAATCAATCTTACAAAATCTCAACATTCTCTAACCAAAGTCAGTGTTAATTTTCACCCTGTCATAGTATCATTTTAACATAACGTACCTAACTTTACTAATAAACAGGTTTCATTAACCAAGAGTACTAAGCCACACACCACCTCCCGAGAGAAAACCCCGGGGGGATTGCGCCCCTTGAAAAGTGTGAACGGTACCAAACTATTGAACACCGAAGGGGTGTAAGCGGGCTTTGGGCCTGCAGCCCAAGGCTGATGGCCTTACCCCTCCTTCGAGGGGTAATGTCGCTACACCCCTGTCGGGATGATCCCCCTCTCAATGATTCACACCCTTTCAAGGGGCCCATCCCCCTGGGTTCTCTCGGGAGGTGCTGTGTTTGCTTTAGATACTCTTGGTTGATGAAACCTTTTATGCGTAAGTTAGGTACGTTATGGTAAATATTACTATGACAGGGTTAAATTAACACTGATTTGGTAGAGAAATGTTGAGTTGTTTTATTATGATATTACTCGTGTTATGACGATGATGTGTTCAGAAAACGTGAGTCTAGGTTAAGTTTTTGTTGAGTAATGTCAGGTTTGCCGAGAATTTTGCTAATTCTACGTTTATTCATAGTTAGAATTGATGTTATACTCAAGACGTGTGACACTTGATGAAGATAGTGTCAATTCATGATTCAAGATGCGTGGTAAATCTTTGATAGATTGGTCACTTGGTTAAGGGATTTTGTTAGATAATACGTCTTTACATGTTGCTGATCCAAAATATACTTGAAATAATATCTAAATCAATAGGTCGATAGATCATAGACGGTGGATGGGTAGGGGGACTACAGGACTGGGTGGTTTGATTAACTGATTTACTGATTAACTGTTTAGGGTCACTAAACTATTAGCTTTACTGTGATATTTTTATTCAAAGAACTTATATTTTATGTTATGTTTAGGAATAAAAAAATTTATTTTAATGTTTATGTTTGGTTTAAAACTTTGTTATGTTTGCATTATTCGTTTGGGGATTATGATATATTAAGACGAGGTTATGATGAATTTTTTGTTACATATTACGAAGTTGATGTAAAAAATTTTTTACATTAGAAATATATTTGTTGTCAGTATGAAGCTTACACATGGTTATGGCAAATTTTTGTTAAATATTACGATTTAATGTAAAAATAAACATTGATATTTAAGATATGCTTGAAAAAGTGTGAATAGTTTACGTTTGTATGATGTTTATGTAGTTTAACTGTTTGTTAAGCGCGGAGTTTGTTTAATGTTAATATTTATTCGTGGCGTAAGGTGTGTCAGGTTTGCCATTGTACATTATATTCTTAGTTCTGGGCATGCCTATGTTAGCTTTATTAATGTTGGCATACACTGTTTTTACGTTAGCACATATTCGTTGATTAGGTATATAAAGAAACTTATTTTTGTACTATGTTATGGTTGTTTTGTGTTGTGTTGTGTTGTTGTTGTGTTGTTGTTCTTGTTGTTGTTTGTTTGTTGTTTGTTTTTGTTGTTGTTGTTGTTCTGTTGTTGTTGTTGTGTTGTCTAGAGAGAGAGGTAATTTGTTACTCCGGGTGGTTGGAGGTTGATATGGTTCTTTTGTCGTACGTCGGTATTCGTTTGTTGTAACTTCTTTCTGATTTGTGTTCGAAAGAAGAGATGTTTTCTCATTACATTTAAGGGTTGTTTACGCATACGATTTCCGGTCAGTAGGGTTACATTTTTTCGCTTGGCTGGGTAATCGAGTTGCAGTCTTCGTCGTGGCCAGTTCTCTAAATTTCCTGTTGTGATATTTTTGAGTTTGGTCACTATGAGCTTCGTGATTGCGCCATACGATGTGGTCATTGTGTTTAGTTGAAGTGCTGGTCCAAGCTTCTATGGCATATCTTGTATATCATGGTGGCTTGTATTCCATCGCAGGGAGTCATATATAATTAGAGTTCGCTTGTTGTATCATTGTGTGTGGGGTATATCAGGTTCTAAGATTATGCGTGAAGTGAGATTGGCGAGTTCACATATGACTATATGATGATGTTTGTGTCAGTCTGTTAGATTCTGATCTGTTGCAAGTTATAGGAATATGTTCTAACTGTGAAGGATAACGGTATATGTTTTTCTATTAGTAGATATTATGACTTTTTGTGTTTCTTGTGCGTGTGACGATATTTAATATATCCCTGTTGGTACGCACTTACTGGAACTATCGGATTGTGTGATCCTTCAGAATACTGTTATAGGTTTCACATTTCGAGACATCTGAAAAATATTACAGCATTGCTAAAATATAATGAATGCGAATTTGTATATCATCTGCGAGTTCTTAACGATGTTAACCTATCCTTGACGGATTAATGATGTACTAGCACTGGTTGTGTAGGTGTATCTAATGATATTTACAACCAAAACATGTGGTTTTCCCGTAGTAAGTAACGTGTTTATATATTCAGGAATGCTTTTAAATAACTAGTAGCTTGTGATGAATTTTACTTCTCTTTTGATGAACAGATCGAGTTGCTGCCGAATCAAAATATGCTGAAAAATGGTTTAGTGGTCTGCTGAAGGTTATTGGTTATAGTACTATCCTTCTTTTAGTGTGTTGTAGTATTTGTGTTTATGAGGGAGCATATATTATGGTAGGACGGTGGTTTGAGCTGCGCAGGACTTGATAATCCTTTATTGTGTCTCTGATTAGATGAATAATATATTTTAAAATAAACAGTTTTTTATGTATTTATATGTTTTTTTATGTATTTATATAACGCTGTTTTTACAGTGAAAAATTATATGTTATAAAAATGAAAACTTTTTTACTTCCCCTCGTAAGTTCGCTTTATTGACTAATTGTTAATGAAGATTTGTTTATTCGTCCCTGGTGTGTGTGTTAAAGTATGTTAGTTCATAGTTTAACGCTTAACAGAGGGTAAAACTTTACGTTGTGTTTGTCTTTACCGTTAGGTATTATGATGGTTAGATACGGTTTATGTTAAATTTTTGTTTAAATATTTACAGATTAATTGTTCTTAGTTCATGTTACAATCATGTTAGCTTTATTGAGTGTGGAATACCTTGTTTTACGTTAGAGGTACTATTCGTTCGATCTAGTCATGATAATTAACCATGTTGTGATAAATTTTTGGCTAAATGTTACTGTGTCAGTGTAAGGATTAACGTTAATATGTAGAGATATACTTGAAAAGTTAAGAACTAGGTTACGTTTTGCCCATGCAGTGTTAGTTACCTTTACTGTGTTAAGTTCTGGACCACACTTTGTTAATGTTAACAGTTTAATTCGTGTGTAAGTTGTGTTAGGTTTGTCTTTGTACATTTTTTTCCTAGTTCCTATGTTTTTATGTAAGCTTATGGATCTGACTTCATTACTCCATTAAAGTATATTAGTTTAGACATATGTCAATGATTAACCAATGTTTGGATAAATTTAGTTAAATATTACCATGTTAATATAAATTAACATTGTTATGTGTTAGAGATATTCTTGAACAAAAGTGTGAATAGGTTCGTCCTTGTAATGGCCTATGTTTAGTTTACTTGTACTGCTGTTTAAGCGTGGAACTTGTTTAAAAGGCAGTGTCCAGTTTGTCTTGTGTATTATCATTCATAGTTCTGATGGTGTTAAGTAAGCTTTATTAATATGGAAAACTTGCTTACGGTCACATATATTGATTCTGACTTTGTATAAAAAAGTGAATTTTACTGTTATGTTTATCCAAAAATGATACTCGGATAATGGACTTGAATCAATAGCATCAAGATCAATAGATCCAAGGAAATGAACAGGAGGTGGAGGATTGGTAGTTTAAAAAGAAAGATTGTCTTCAGACTATTTCAACAATACTTCAAATTTAAAACAAAATTTGAAACTTAAATTCATTTTGAAAAATGAATTAATTTTTCATCTTTCAAGAATCTTTCTTGAACTTCATTTTGAGGTTGGGTGGCTTTGATTTACTGATTTACTGATTTAGGGTATGTAAAACATGACAATTTTTAGTAAAAAATTTGACCTTAATTACAATAGATTCAATAGATCAATAGATCTAAAATAGATCATGATTTGGAACATGGAGGGAGGTTGGGTGGCTTTGATATACTGTATTTACTGATTTAGGTATGTAAAACATGACAATTTTAGTAAAACATTTGACCTTAATCAATAGATAATAGATCAATAGATCAATAGATCAATAGACTCAATAGATACCAACTGGGTCAGGAGGGTAAGGTTGGGGTGGGCTTATTTACTGATTTAACTGATTTAGGGTATGTATATACTACAATATTAGTAAAAAATTTGACCTTTAATCAATAGATTCAATAATCAATAGATTCAATATGATCAATAGATCAACAACTGGTCATGAGGAGTGGGTGATGGTGGTTTGATTCACTGATTTTACTGCTTTAGAGTATGTTAAAACGTAAATTTGGAAGTTATAAACATAAAAAGAATAAAAATTTTATTTATTATTTATTATTATTTTTTTTTTTTTCTTGGTGGTTCTGAAACCATTATTTCGAAATCTACAGATCCATAACATATATAAAGACATCCATCATTGTATCATTAAACTAATATTTTAATAACTCGGCTCCGCCACCGGGAGCCAGCCACCGGTGCGGCTTGTCAACTCCTACTCCTTGAGTCAGACTCCTTTTTCATTCTTTCCTTCTTATTCTTCTTCATCCTTCTTCATTCCTCCCTTGGTCTTTTCCACTCTGTGCCCTTTTTTTCAGTCGGGACCCCCCGTGGGGGGTCCTAGACACCCATACGGACTTATAACCATCATATTCGAGTTCTACGACCTCAATAACCCTTATAAAGACACCAACATTGTTGTTATACGACTGTTTATTACTCGCACCGCAGTGGCCCTCCAGCACTTTTTCTTATTCATTTCCTAGGCACATATTCAAAGTATTTCTCAAATAAATAAAAGCAACTAAACCTTCTTTTTAAATTTCCACCTTTTTTCGGCAATCATTCTCAAGGCAAATATGAGATCTGTCGTACTTCTATTTTTCTTGTATTTATGCTACTCTTCAACAAGCTAAACATCCCTCCAAATTTTAATCAAAGATACGATAACTCTAACCGCATGTAAATAATTTTCAGCAGTATTGATGTAAACATAATAAAAATTTAAATAATAAAATAATAATAATAATAATAATAATAATAATAATAATAATAATAATAATAATAATAATAATAATAATAATATAAAAAAAAAACTTCAGAAGCTGAGACGGAATCGGTGCGGTGCGGTGCGGTGCGGTGCGGCGCGAAGCAGGGCAGGAGCCGGAGTTGGAGTCGGAGTCGGAGTCGGCTCAAAAATTGAATCCTTCTACGAAGGATTCAATTTTTTTTTTTTTCGGCGTAATAATAATAATAATAATAATGTGTATGTGTATGAGCGCGCGCGCATAATAAAAAATAATACAAACAAACACAGACAAACCTTCGGTTTGTCTGTTTGTCGGATTGATAGCCCTTCGGGCTATCAATCCTCCCCCTAAGCCTAATATATCTCTATTCATTTATATAGAAAAAAGTGGGTGCGGGATGTGTACACTTACTACTTATATACCCCAAAAAATTATGGAAAATGTTAAAAGAGGGAGAGAGAGAGAGAGAGAGAGAGAGAGAGAGAGAGAGAGAGAGAGAGAGAGAGAGAGAGAGAGAGAGAAAGGAGAGAGAGAGAGAGATCTTTGTATTTTATTGAATGTTTGAAATGAACCTTAATGAAGTAAGTAATAACGTATTAAAAAGTCGTAAAATATAAATGAAGAAAGTTATGAAGTCGCAAAAAATTTAATTTCATATTTTTTTGACGTCAAATCAGTTTTATTAAAGTTACAAGATGCATTATTTATTTATGGTGTTGCCGAAATTTTTTTTTTACCACAACTCACAGGTCGGGATAGACAAATGTTCTTGTGTGCAATGCATTTATTCTCTTTCAATTTGCTTTTCCTACTGCACATATGAATTTTGAATTCATTGTAACTTTTTTCTGTCAAGCAACAGTAGCAACAGCCTCAAAACTCTGAGTGAGCCATTTCTCTAATTTATTTTACTTTTTCCTTTTCGGGTAATTTTGAATATTTCATATCAGTTTCATGAAAATCTGGACAAGTGATCCATTTTAATAAGCTCATATATATATATATATATATATATATATATATATATATATATATATATATATATATATATATATATATATATATATATATATATATATATATATATATATATATATAGGCACTACTCCTTTAAAAGGAAGACATTACGACAGTAAGAAGCCACATGGGCCTATCGAGACTGTCCCAGTCAACCCACTAACCAAACATGCTCATGCAAATCCACAAAGCACCCTAGGGATTGTCAAATTACTGTAACTAAAAATCTACCAATTTGGCTTAGTCAAAAATAATGATATATATATATATATATATATATATATATATATATATATATAATATATATATATATATATATATATATATATATATATATATATATATATATATATATATATATATATATATATATATATATATATATATATATAATACCCAAACCATCCACATGCATTAATAACTAAGTTATGGTCATACATGCAATCTAACATTAATAACTACTGTAACTAAAAACCCGCCAATTTGGCTTGGTCTAAATATATTATAAGAAACCCAACCCATCCATATACCCATCCAACCTTTTCTTGAATGTTGTAATCGAGTCACACTCAACAACCTCCTGTGGCAAGCCATTCCAAAATTTAACAACTCTATTACTGAATGCATTTATTAAGATCAAAATGGCTTGCTATCTTATTAAGTTTCTTATTCTTGGTCACCTGTCCATGCTCTACTATGAAAATTTTATTCTTCGTATTATCATTAGATGTAAATATTTTGTAGGCTTGTATTCATGTCCCCCTGAGAAATCGCCTTTCTACAGAAAAAAACATTCCTAACTACTTCAGCCTCTCCTGCTCTTACCTCAAACCCAGAAATCATCATCCTTGTTGCTCTACGTTGCACTCTCTAGCATCTAAGTCTTTCTTAAATAAGGGGCAGAAAAATTTGTTAAGAAAGTTACAGAAAAAGACATGATATCGAAAATCGCCGAACGCTACGCGTGAAACCCTGCAGTGTCACGTGTTAGCTAAAACTCCAATAGAAAGAGCGCAAGAGTTGCCAAAAGCTGCCTTTTAATTTTTACTATAATTTTAATTTTTTTTTCTTAAGGGGTTCGAGCCGACGGTGGGACAGAGAGGGGACGAAGTCTCCCCCGTCGTCTCCCGCTGAGGGCGAGAGACCCTGACTCTTTCCATCTTTGCAATTTAATCTTGGGTATTCCTTTAGTTAAAAAAAAAAAAAATGTTTTTGGTAACTCTGACGCTCTATTGCCTTGAAATAATCGAAAAAAATCGATTACATCGTTCGTTTGATATATATCGGTTAACTTAAGTATATATATATATTGAATATATATATATATATATATATATATATATATATATATATATATATATATATATATATATATATATATATATATATATATATATATATATATATATATATATATATATATATATATAAATTCTTTTCCGCTTTTTCTATTGTAACACGTAAATATAAATAAGGATGGCATGCAGCAAGCAAATATTACGAACTGATATTTTCCACCCTAAATTATCAGATTTCGTCAATCATTTAATATTGGAGGAGAGGCATACCCATACTTAGACGGGTCAATTCAGTCCACTGACAATAATATTAAATATACTTTATCTTCAAATCTATCTGGCATCTAATGTCACCCCCTCCCCTTCACCCCATCCACCTTTCCTTCTTCTCATTCGCTCCATCACACTTTCATATCTAGAGATGCCAAGTAAGCTTACATTTTTCTATTTCCTGCTTACGTTAATAAATTATTATTATTATTATTATTATTATTATTATTATTATTATTATTATTATTATTATTATTATTATTATTATTATTATTATTATTATTATTATTATTATTATTATTATTATTATTATTATTATTATTATTATTATTATTATTATTATTATTAAGTGCAAGAATGCATTGTTTTTTTTTTCCAAAATATTGAAAAATGAGAAGTGTCTTTTCTCTATTTCGTCATCATCTCGATGCTAGTTCTAATTGCCAGACTTTCTTACTCGATCAGTTTGGCTTACATAGCAATATTTTTTTTTATGTTTAATTAAATTATTATTATTATTATTATTATTATTATTATTATTATTATTATTATTATTATTATTATTATTATTATTATTATTATTATTATTATTATTATTATTATTATTATTAGAGAATGTAAAAAAGCCAGGAACAGCAGAAGCAGATCAGTTCGCTTGTCTCGATTTTTTTTTTTCCATTTTCAGTATCTGAAGTGCTTGTGGTGTGCATAGGTGATAGTGCTTTTAAGAACAACTAAATAGTATGTTGAGAATCGCTTCCAAACTGCAACGTCCGAGGTAAATACAGACCTACGCGCGCGCACACACACACACGCGCACGCATATATATATATATATATATATATATATATATATATATATATATATATATATATATATATATATATATATATATATATATATATATATATATATATATATATATATATATATATATATATATATATATATATATATATATATATATATATATAATATACAGAAAATATTTTTTTGACTAAGCCAAATTGGCGGGTTTTTAGTTACAGTAGCTATTAAGGTTAAACTGTGTCTGATGACTATAGCAAACTTATTAAAGCAAGTAGTGTGCTAGCATGTACTTTAGCTATATTCTTTTCTTTTAGTGATATAATTTGTTTACACTATGTAAGTTATTGACAAGCCCTAGGGTCATTTGTGGATTTAAATATGCAAGTTTGGTGATTGGCTCTATTTGGATGACTGGGACAGTCTCTTTAGGCCCATGTGAATTCTTACTGCCTCTATATTTCTAATGTTCTAACTTCTTCAACCTATCCTCATAGTTCTTACCCTAAAACCCAGAAAGCATCCTTGTTGATCTACGATGCATTCTCTCCTCATATCTATTTCTTTTCTTAAATATAAGAGATTCTTGGTGTTTGTTTGCTCGATATCTTTCCTGGAATTTCTCTCTCTCTCTCTCTCTCTCTCTCTCTCTCTCTCTCTCTCTCTCTCTCTCTCTCTCTCTCTCTCTCTCTCTCTCTCTCTCTCTCTCTCTCTCTCTCTCTCTCCTCTCTCTCTCTCTCTCCTCCTCTCTCTCTCTCTCTTTGAAAGATCACGCTATATTTCTATTTATAAAAACTTCTATGAGCTTGGGGGTGTTCTAAGGCACCTTCAAAATTTATTCACGCCACCCCAGCTGCTTCCTTTTTATAGGGGTTGCATTCACCCCTTTGTGGGATGTAGGATGGTTCCACTCAAAAAGCACACCTTGAGAAAATGGAATTTATTGCTTTAGCCTTATCAACTTTTCTTCTCTCACTAACGTCAGACTGTTGTACGTAGCCCTCTCCCTCTCCCTCTCCGTATATTATCGATATTACAAAGAACACTCCTCCTCTTCTCAATTCTACAGTTGTACACCTTCTCCTCTGAAAAGAAGAGCTCATCCTTTCTCTCTCTCCAAGTCTCTGACCCCATATATGACCATTATGCTCAATCTTACATGTATTTCACTTGTAATATCTGTATCACACCACCTTAATCTATTTTTCAACTTCATTTGACCTGTACACTTTTAAAAACTTTGAATAGGGCCATATCAGGTTTTAAATTGACTTTGCCTGTGACATTTCCCACAAGTGCGGTGGAATTTAGTAGTCCTCTGGACTTTGTCTATCGGATAATATATATATATATATATATATATATATATATATATATATATATATATATATATATATATATATATATATATATATATATATATATATATATATATATATATATAACATTGGACTGTAAACCTTCAGATTTTTATTTCATAATACTTTTCCATCTTGTGAAAATTGGAATTTTTGATATTTTTCAAGATTAATAGATAGACAAATAATTGCTTCCGAAGATTTCTTGAAACCTTCTAAGTAACTTTTTTACATGACTATAGTCTTAAAAAATGATAATAATAAAAAATTTCATTATACTGCATTCAACCTGACTTCCACACTCTAAAAATATGTGTTGACAGACAATATATCAGTTCTGCAGAAGTTTGATCCACCAATAAACTGGTTTTTAACAAACTTAATTATATCATCAGCCGACGAGATGTGACAACACATGAAACTATATTTTTAATTTTAAACATGGCTTTCAAAGACATAAGTACTGTCACCCAACTGTGGAATTGCAAGTAAGCTCAAATGTATTAAAACATTTAAGGCATAAAAGTTTGCAAATTGTTACGCAATCAATAAAATTGTGTCAAAAAAGACAATCTTTAGTTTGTAAGATTTGCAGTTGCAAATGTGTTTACTCTCTCTCGCTGTCATATAAACTTGCATGTGAGTTTGACTCAAGTGACCAAACGAAACTGCAAATTGAAAGTGAGATGCTAGCCTTAAAATTTTAAACTCACAAATTCTATTATTGTTATTTAAAGAGAGTTTTATCACGAAATTATTCATTATTAAATATTTAGACACTATCAAAAACACAAATAAAAAAATAATAATGTAATATAAACAAATGTAAGAAAAAGATTTCGTAATTTTATAACTTTTATTTACATTAATTAAAATAACAACAACAACATCAATAATATTCAAAATAATAATAATAATAATAATAATAATAATAATAATAATAATAATAATAATAATAATAATAATAATAATAATAATAATTCATAGCAATTACTATTTTTAACAAATTATTCTTAATCAGTATACAATTACTGATATAATAATAATAATAATAATAATAATAATAATAATAATAATAATAATAATAATAATAATAATAATAGCATTTTTTATTTTTATTTAATAAAAACATAACTTAAAAAATATAATGCAGTTAGAAACCACATGGGCCTATCAAAACAATTCGTCTAATAATAATAATAATAATAATAATAATAATAATAATAATAATAATAATAATAATAATAATATTAATAATATTAATATTAATAATAATAATAGAAATAATAATAATAATAATAATAATAATAATAATAATAATAATAATAATAATAATAATAATAATTTTACAATATTATATATATATATATATATATATATATATATATATATATATATATATATATATATATATATATATATATATATATATATATATATATATATATATATATATATATATATAACATATTGATATACACACATAATTGTACTAATATTTGTAATATTTCCATTAATATTATTTAATATAAATAAAATAACAGCAATTATTAAAACACAATTTTAAACCTTGTCAACATAGTAAGACTAAAAATTAATGATAATATTGCACGTAAAACTAGCATTTGTTATTATTAAATAAATTAAGAGGTCATCAAACCTCAATTTTTTTTTTTTTTTTTTTTTTTTTTTTTTTTTTTTTTTTTTTACAGTTAACACCACCACTCACGGGCAAAGCCCTAATCTAGGAGGGGGTGTGCTCAATTTTAAAGTCTGATAATAATAATAATAATAATAATAATAATGGACTTATTTTAGTTAAGTGTCTCCATAAAATTCATTTAATAACGTAAGTTCCTCTTCAAATGAAAGTAAATGTCTCTTGAAAAGAGCCGGCTTCCTTCGGGATTTAGATGAACTCCGTCATATGAGAGATATTGCCCCATCTTGAAAGAGAAGCGGATGAAATCCTTTCCGAATTCATTGTGAAGAAGGTTGTTGAGCTCCCTTCTCTGGTTATTGTATTGGTTGAAGGACATGCCTCTAGGTTTTGTCCTATGTTCAATCTCTCCCACGAGCACAGTGATCCGTCCATTCCACTTTGAGACAAGGTGTAGAATGTCTTGTAGTATTATTTCGGGGCTAGAGTCTCTGTTGATATCATTTCCCCCAATTTGCAGAAAAATGAGATCAGGATCAAATTTTTTAAGTCCAGAGAACTCGCCGGAAGTTGGAAATGAACTTGCATGAGCCCCTCCGTAGCAAAACTTCTGAACAATGGCTCCAGTGAAAAAGCACTTCTTCATTCTCTTGATATAGCTATGACCAACAATGGCGATCTTCATTCGTGGTTTGTAGTCACGAGAAAAGTGAGATGCCATCGGAAAGTATTTGTGCTGAAGCCAACGATTACAAAAACAAATTGTTGTAGTTTTAATAAAAGGCTTGGCAAGTTCTTGATTTCTAAATGATTAGAAAGTAGTCACAAGTTATTGAATTTCACAAGCACTATTTTGGTAATTGCACTATTCTCTCTTAAGAAGACTTACAGAATCGAACACGACTTCTTGTGCTTAAATATCGGAAGCAACTGATGCGGGAATGTAAATTGACAAGCCCTAGGGTGCTTTGTGGATTTGCATGAGCATGTTTGGGTAGTGGGTTGACTGGGGCAGTCTCGATAGGCCCATGTGGCTTTTTACTGTCTCTATATTCCTAATGTCCTAATCCTAAAAAAAATTACCCCCTATAATTAGTATTTTATGATATTTTTTTCCACAAGATTCTTCAGCCTGATTGGTTGTTAATTTTCTCATAAAAGTTTGTTCCCATATCAATATATTTTTATTACGAAGGATTTGACCTCCTTAGTCCCTTAAATTCTTTACCTGTAATTTTAAGGATACAAAAAATGGGTAAACACAGAAGAAAATTTAACGACCTATTGTTTTAGAAAAATACCGCCAAATATATTTTATTATATATATATATATATATATATATATATATATATATATATATATATATATATATATATATATATATATATATATATATATATATATATATATATATATATATATATATATATATATATATATATATATATATATATATATATTTATATATATATATATATATATATATATATATATATATATATATATATATATATATATAAGGGCGCATATGCCGTTTCACCATACAAACTTATATATATATATATATATATATATATATA